>PVKN010019910.1:0-16159 GCA_004027915.1 Capromys pilorides | reverse complement strand
AAAAAAAAAAAAAAAACCAGCTTGGCATTTTGGAACAAAAGTGCTAGGACTTTTTCTAAGACTAATATTGTTGCAGGTAAGAATTTTTTAAAATATACTTTAGCACAGGATCTACAGGGTCTCACTATACAGATCAGTCTCACAGTGATCCTTCAGCCTTCCAAGCGATGGGATTTCAGGAGCACCATGTGCAGTCTTAGTTGCCGTCTGAGCACATCCCAGGGGTGGGACACAGCACATCAGGGATCAAACCCTGCTCCTGAGCCTGCTGAATGTTGACAGCGGTGTTCTTCATGGGGGCCAAGAGGTGAACACAGTCACATGTCCATCAACAGGAGAATGGGTAAACAAATTGTGGTCACCCTTGTGAAGGGCTGTTACAGCACAGACACACCTCAAAGCATCATCACATCTCAAAGCATCAAGATATCATCACAAAAATATGTCACGAAATCCAGAATATACTCCTGTACAGAAATGGACAGTAGATCAGTGGTTCATGGTGGGGCAGGGATGATGGGTGAACAGAATATGGAGGATGAAGGGGATAAAGTTCTTTTCTCTTTGCTTGCTTTTTCTATTTCTTTTTCTGACTAAGCAGGCACTTTAGTCCACTGAGCTATCTGGCTGACCCTCACAAAAAGGAATTTTTAAGCTAAGATTAAAAACACATGCTGTAAAGGAAACTAGCATAAGTACATTTTATGTTAAAAATTTCAGAGCAATGTATGATGTTGACAAAAATGTTCTCAAGAAAGAAGAGCTAATTTGCAACCTTTCTTTTAAAATAGACATAAGAGCATCTATCTCTAAGGGGTAACGCAGATTAATAGAACACTTTAAACTGTAAGGAAGCAGACAAGAACTGGGAAATCCTGACATTCACTACAGAAGAAAGGGAATGTCCAGTATAACCAACGTCACTAATAGCCAGAAATGCAGAATAAATCAAGTCAGTGAGACACCCTTTCATGTGCATCCCTTTGGCAAAAGCATTGACAAAGCAGAGCTTGAGAGATGGTGGGAAGACAAGAAGTCCTGTGTCTTGCTGGTGAGGTGTGTTTACTGCAATGTCAGTGAGCAATTTTGCAATTACTAGAAACCTTCCAGGGTGCTCAGCCTCCAGGGCAGTGCAGGCACACAACATGGGGAAAGGCCTCCCCACAACATTGCACCCAGAAACAAAAAGAGCAGAAGCCCAGCTTGTCCAGGAGAAAAGGTGGATGAAGCAGGGCCTGCAAGTCCAGGGAGGCACCATGGGAAAGCTCAGTGCATCAGAGTCACTTGCATCAAAGCCAACGCCGAGTCTTAGATGTGAGTGCCAGAGGAGTGATGGCATCCATCCACACCACAGCACATGCGGGAATGTCGACAGCAGTGTTCTTCATGCAGGCCAAGAGGTGGACACAGTCACATGTCCATCAACAGGAGAATGGGTAAACAAATTGTGGTCCCCCTTGTGAATGGGCTGTTATAGCACGGACACACCTCAAAGCATCAACACACCTCAAAGCATCACGCCAGGCTCAAGATATCAATCACAAAGATATGTCACGCAGATCCAGAATATACTCCTATACAGAAATGGACAATAGATCAGTGGTTCGTGATGGGCTAGGAATGATGGGTGAACAGAATATGGAGGATGAAGGGGATCAGTTCTTTTCTCTTTGCTTGCTTCTTCTATTTCTTTTTCTATGATACTGGGGACTCAACTCAGGGCCTTTACATGGAGCTATAATACTTCACCTCAGTCTTCTTTCTTTCTTTCTTTCTTTCTTTCTTTCTTTCTTTCTTTCTTCCTTCCTTCCTTCCTTCCTTCCTTCCTTTCTTTCTTTCTAATACCATCTCAAGTCACTAAGTTGTCAAGACTAAACTTGAACTTAAGATCTTCCTTTCTCAGCCTCTCAAAGTGCTGACATTGTTGGTGTTTGCCTTTACACTCCACTGTGCAGTTTCTTTTTTATTTAATTAATATATTGGGCCAGCAATTAAAGCGCCTGCTTAGGCAAGCTTAGGCAAGCACAGGGACTGCAGTTTGATCCCTGGCACCACGTGCTGCACCAGCCCCACCACCAGGGCAGGCTGAGCTGGGCCACAGAGTCCGGGCGCAGTGGCATTCATCTGTAATCCCAGCACTGGGGAGGCTGAAAACAGGAGGATCACTAGGAGTCAGAGTTGTGTAGTGAGAATGTGTAATAACCAAATACATTTTTTAAAAATATTGACTGTGGTAGTGATATTGATTACCTCTGGCCATGATGACAAGCATGAAAATGGATTTGAGCAATCAAAATGGATGAATGTTACACTACATACATTGCATCTCAAGAAAGTTATTAAAAAAATTTGCTACATGTGAAAACAAAAGTACCTGTTGTTGGGGTTTACTCATACACACATGTGTCCATACATGCATACATGCATAGTAAGACTTCAAAACAAGCATTGCACCAGTGGACATGGCATTCAGGTTGAAAGCTACCTTTGGAGAGAAAAATAGGGAATGAATGGCATTTGTCATGGTGATCCTTTCCAAAGAGAATAGCAGAAGAAAACTTGCCAGATGCAAGCATAAGCTTATTCTAATTCACATATAGATACTATTGTACTTATTTTCTCTTTGAAACCTCTTATAATTCATTTCTAACAACTTAAAACAGAAAGATTTCTACAAGTCTGTTAACTTCATTGAAATGAAACAACCTTCAAGGATGAAATAAAATATTTCATTCCCTTGCTCTGATCTTAGAGGCAAATAAATCCTTGCTCGTTTTATTCCTTTGACTACGCATTACAATTTGAGAAGGTGGTCCCAGGAGAGACGTGCTTGAGCCTGCTCAGTGTTCTCTACATAAATCACAAACCTTTCAAATGAATGCAGTATAATTCCAGCACCAGGAGCTACAAAATGATGCTTTTTGTCTGTTTAGAACAGATTTTTGGTCCCCTTGCAAGGAATGTACATATTAAGTCATGGCAGATCACTTTAGCTTCCGCTGGTGAGTGGATTGCATTGGTTTGTTTTTTTCCAAAATGCAGGTTATCAGATAGTAATGCTGGTGCTACAAGAAAAAAAAAAAAGAGAAAAAGAAAGAAAGAAAGAAAGAAAGAAAGAAAGAAAGAAAGAAAGAGAGAAAGAGAGAAAGAAAAAAGAAAGAAAGAAAGAAAGAAAGAAAGAAAGAAAGAAAGAAAGGAAGGAAGGAAAAGAAAGAAAGGAAAAAGGCATTTGAGACATTTTTGAAAACTGAAATGGAGTTTGGAGATTCTTCACATTTGAGCTACAAAGTCAATAACTTGTTGCTTGTGAAAACTATAAATATTTTGTAGTCCAACTAAATCCAAGTCAGAAATGTGAAAGATACATAAAAATCGTTATCAAATAAATTAAAATAAATAAAAATTATTATCGTGCTCTCATCTCAGAAAGGGCCTTATTTTTTATGTGTTTGGTTGTCACTGGGTTTCATTTTGCAGCTTGGGCTTGTGGTGATCCTCCTGCTTTCAGCCTGCCCAGTGCTAGGATTACAGGCATGAGCCACTAGTACTCTGACTAACTCAGCCTGCTCTGGGTGCAGGGCTGGTGCAGCGTGCGGTGCTGGGGATCAAACCACAGACCCTGAACTTGCCTAAGCTTGCCTAAGCAGGCACTTAGGCTGTTGAGCTATCTCACCAGCCTGTAGGGCCATTTTTACTGCCAACTATAAAATAGATTCGTTAACTCTAGTCCTTCTGAAATGGTATATTAAACTGATCTCGGCAATACTCTGAGGACATCATGAATTCAGCTTTGTAAGTGACATCAACCTGTGCAGGGTAACAACGGAGAACTAATTGCAAACTATCCACCACTGTGGGACTATTTTTGGCAGAAAATAGTGGGGATCACTCAGTGGATCTTGTTTGGAGAAATATTCATAGCCAATCCCCAGAGTGCCTTAAAACCCTGAAAGAACACGTGAGCAAACTCCACTGTGCCTCCTGGCTTAGTTGACCATCACGCCCAAGAGGAAAGATTTTTATGGAGAAAAGTCTTTTAAGTATGTGGCTGACTGCTAATAGATAGAGCCAATTACCCAAGAAATTAAAATGAATAGATGGTGAGTCATGACTGCTTGGATTACTGTAATAGCTTGTTTGTGAGTGGCTCCTCCTGCATTGACAATGACATTCCTTCTAAGGATGGGGCCCAAATTCTAGAGAAAAATTGATAACTCATAATTTCTTGCACTGGAAATTACGCTTGGCAGACCCTTCTGTGGCTGGAATCCATCAAGATGGCATGTTATGAGCTTTGGCATTCTCTGTATGTGTCCCTGGAAAAATCAATCTGATGTATTCCTTAAATAGCCCAAGACATTCAATCGAGTATATTTGGAGCTAATGTTTAAATCACGTAAACATTTCCCTGATCGGCTAATTAATAGTGTAGTCCTCAGGGACTGAATAATTAGTTTCAGATGCAAATGACTGTTACAATGCAATATATGCAAGGCTTGGCTTGGTCCATGCTTTTATAATCAACATCAAATTCATATGATGCCAATGCAAAGGCTGAAAGGAATGGAGCTTCTAAATGCAGGTGGGAAGTGTCTCTGACCTTCTAGGTAGGCAACTTCAAAAGTAGGATCCAAAGATCCAAAAATCTTCTCTTTTCTTAAACCCCTCAACAACCTCTTCAAAATGATTAATAGTTACTTAACATTAGTTAAAATTCAGATATGATTTAGGCCATCATTTTCCAAAACGTGCTCATGTCACAGACAATCCAGGAGCTACTCCTAAAATTGGGGGTGGGATACATTTTGGGGCAGCAGGGAAGGACTCAAGGATGACGTTCTTTAAGGAAATGATGTACTTGTAGTCTCTTTTTAGAGATCCCTGCTGTACATTAGCTTCTTACCAAGTTCAAGAACCCTTCTGCAAAACTAACTTTAACTCTGTGTTTACCACATTTATTTGATCAATGACCTTTATTTTTGCATAAGACTTATTCTGCACAGTACCTGTTAGAAATAAAACCTATAATAAAGACTGCCTCAAGAGTATGAACTGCACCCTGCATCTCATGAGTGAGTCAGGATTCCTGACTTCCAACTCAAGGATGCTTCCCAAGGTGATCTAGTGAAGCGTAAGATTGTCTAAGTGATGCCTCCAAATTATACAAGTTTTAAATAGTAAAAGTAAACAACCACAGAAACAAGGACGCCTGATAATTTAGGAATTATCAAGAAACCTAAGCTCAGTTGAATAGGTGCTTCCCTGGTAAGCACAAGGTCCTGAGATCAATCCCAGGTACCACAAAAATCAAATCAAAACAACTAAATCAAGAAACCTAATGATTATCAAGAAATGCGGTCTGGTTTCCGAGTCGCTTGATCATGGGTGGGATACAGAGACCCGGCACCACTTGCACTGACTCTAAGCCAGGGACTCCTGGCTCTCTGCTCCTCTGATTCTCCATGTCCACACTGAAGCTCTCAGCTTCACTAGCTAAGGAAGAAAACAAGTAGAGCTTGCAGAAGGGCTCAGTTCCCAGCCCCAACACTTGGAAGACAGAAATCTAGATAATGCAGGGCCAACACTGGCTTTGGTTCTGTTATTTTCATCATGCTTCTAACGATATAGCACTTCTGGGTGCTGGAGACCCTCAGGAGATTCCCCATTGGTGCCCAAGACCTCTGACTTCACCAAGTAACCATTTTTCCTTCTCATCAGAAGCAGACAGAATTAATTGACTGTGACAATTGTCTATTGTTCTAAGGGAGTTACACCACGATCTCTGTCTCTTTCCCAGAAGAGGGACAACATGACATATGAAGAGGAATGAGAGTGTGTAATGTCTGCCACTTTCCAATGAAAAGTCGTTCTTTGTTTAGAAATGATGCTGGCTTGATTCACTGCATTCTGTTCGATAATGTGAGAACCATGGTTCTCAGTGTCTCGATGGAACTGGAGCTCCATGAGGGGCTTTCTCTAAGGTCTTGCAGTTTTCTGTGTGGAAGCAGCTTAATTCAGGGGTCATAACATCTCTGCCCTTGGATGGAGCCAGGTGGGCCAGGCCTCTGTGGAGATAAGAGTCAGCCAGGGCTCTGTTATGTGAAGAACTCATCTTCACACAGAGGGAGCTGGAAGTCTTGGGATTCCTGACTTTTCTTCACTGATTCATTGGTTTTCCTTTTGCAGTACTAAGGATTGAACCCAGGACCTCACATCTGCCAGACAAGTTCTCTACCACTGAGTTATACCTGTAACCCTCTTTGCTTAATCTCTGATAGTTTAGTGTTTGATGCTGAATTAAAGGTTGGTCAGAGATCCTTTTTCCTTTCAAAGGCCTTTGAAGTCGCAAACTCAGTTCTTTCAGATAGCCTAGGCTCAAAAAAAATGAAATCACCTCCAATAGATATGGTTTCTAAGTCAGTTTGATAACACTTTTCACAGTGATTCATTATACAGTAAAGACTTCTGTTTTAATAGTGATTTTTTTTCAAGCAAATGTCTGGTTTGCAGATATCTACTGACATCAATTATTAATGCCTGGGTATCTCTTGCATTTATGAAAATTTCCAGCTTCCGAAGAAACCCAAGAAGGCGGCATAAAATCAACTGACATCTATCTAGCCTCTTCTGTGTGTCAAACGGCATGCTAGGTCTTCTGCATGTCATCAATGAATTTAGCTTCCAATCCAGCCTTCCACAAGCAGCCTTCACTGTCATTGCACTTACACATGACAAAACTAAGAATGAGCAAGGAACGTGGCTTCTGTCCAAGCAGCCTGTGCTGCTGACTTGAGCAAGGAGGGAGAGGAGGAGAAAGCGGAGCAGCAGAAGCCAAAGGGACCTGCGCAGTGCTTTTAGAGGACAGCAAACCACTGGCTCCTGGGCTGCTGCATGGCTTGAATCAAAATCTGGGTTCTAGCATGATCCCTGCTGACTTGTTTAGAGTAGAACCTGCCTGGCTAAGATCCCCAAGCACCAGGATGGGAGGCAAGAGGAGGAAAAAGCCTCCATACACGTGAGTTGCAGAGGTCGAGTGAGGTGCATCAGAACATAGGAGCTCTGGAGGACCATGTGCGCTACCCAGGGGACCCCGAGGGAGCATGGGAAAGGACCACTGAAACGCTTCCTCCTGTGGCTTTTAGAGCGAATCAGGTCAAAAATGGAAATAGGTCCTGTGAGATGGAAAGAAACGGCTCAAAGGGAAAGGAGAACTGAGATGGGGGAGGGGAAAGGATGGAAGGGAAAAAGGATAAGTAAGAGCAAGGGTTACACTGTCAGCACCTTCTAGTCCATTGGAAGGGAAAGTTTGTGCTAATATCGATGGGATTTGGACAATTTCAATGCCTGCATCCTGTACTCAGATAACTACTTTAAAGATAACAATATGCAATATATTAACTATTGTTACTCTCCTACTGTTTTGTAATGAAATTTGGTTTTACCTTTTTTCCATAAAATAAAAGATAAATAAATAAATAAATCAGATATGCTAATAAATCAGTAAATCGGACCAACTTCTGACGTTTCCCAAGAGCTCGGTATTGTTTGCTACCTCTACAGCTATGAGTTGAGCCTAACCCGGGGCTCTTGGTCACTAGGCATGTGCTCTACCTCGTGTTAGCTTTCAAATTTTATTTTGAATTATTCCTGATTTCTGACCTGATGCTGAACTTCCACCATGCCATGGAGCCACTCAGCTTTTGAATCAGTTAATTAAGCCTATGGCCTTCATTGAATTGAAAGACCAGGTGAAGTTCTTTGGTTCTTCAGGAGAAGACTGAGTTCACGGTATTCATGTCTTCTCCCTCATGCCTCCCACTTCCCTGTGTCTGTTAGATGTGGTTTCTTTATAAGCTTTGTTTTGCCAAGGAGGGAGTCAAATTAGGGGCAGAAAACAAGGGTTCCTGACAGCTCAGAGCTCTGGAAGACATGTTCCTGGGCCTACCTTGTGACTCCCAAGGTCCTGTGGGGTCAACTCAGGCACAGCCCAGGTGTGACCCAGGGCCTTTTGAGCGACACAGACTCAAGCCTCCACACACCTGCTCAACCTGAAGGTACCTTTTACCTAGATACCCAGAAAATTAGAGTGTGCTTTGAAGTAGGGGCCTTCTTGGAATCGGTGGTATCCCAGGTGGCCTCCCACCTCTAGCTCTTTTTCCACGACGTTGCTTCCTCCTACTCTGGGGCTCTGGTCACACGCATGAGAACCTGGTTCCTTTGAGACATGTTTTTCTATAAATATCTCCCAAGCCAGGCCTTCCAAAGTGCCTCAGGAGATAGTACGATTCTGAGCAAATGCCAAATGCAAGTTTTGGCAGAAGTAGAGCAGAAATCCTGGATTATCTGCTCTCACTGCGCTTGAGGGCAGAAGGGTGTTACCTATCCTGAGTTGTGTTTACTTAATTATAAAACCATTTATGCTGTGGCTGTTCCAGGAAGTCTGCTGGGAAATGAAATATATTTTTTTTTACTTTAAATATAAAAGTTTTGAATCTATATATGAAGTTTTTAGAATCTAAATATAAAGATTTTACAAACGAAATGTGGAGCCTTAGGAATATTCGTATTCCCTGTCTCCTTCGGTTTGAGTGACAATGACAGGAGGTGCAATTATGTAGAAAGATGGCCGACTTGCAATCTGACCTGACACCTGCCCTTGCGGGTATGTCCGCACAAGAAAAATGAAAACGTGGAGCAGCACAGAACCCTAAACATGAGTGCTCATAGCGGCACCGTTCATAATCGATCTGAAGTCGCGCCGGACCCCAACCACTGTGGCTGGGGAAGTGTACTGTGGGACGGCCTGGTCTGTCTCTTGCTGCTTGCATAGAATAACTGAGGCTGGTGGGCGGCCACGAAGAGAACTGTGTGGGTTCATGACTCTGAAGACTGGAGAGTCTGGAGGAATGGGTTCAGTCGCTCATGGTGGCCTTCCTGCTGCGTGAGCCCAGGTTAGAAGACCACACAAGGGCGTGAAGGCACTCCCCGAAACGTGTCCTTTCTGGGGAGCCCGTTGCCATCCCATGCAGTATGTAGGCCTGTTTTTACTCCAGACCCCTCACATGGGGCCCCAAGGGGCTCCGGATCCCAGCCTTGCTGAATGGGCAGTGAAGTTTCCAACACAGGCATCTTGGGATGCCGGTTCAAATCACAGTGCTGAGTGTTCATGAGATGGAATATCCGATGGCCAAGGCTGACAGGGGAGTAATGACAGTGCCATAGTGTGGGTGGGCCCTGAAGACGCTGAGCTACTGAAGCAGACCCGACATGGAAGGACATGCGTGTGACTCCAGGTCCACAGGGGATTGGTGGCTGCTAGGGGAGGTGAGGGGGGAGGCTGATGGGCGCGAGACTGCCTTCAGGGATTGAAAAACGTCTAAAAAAAAAACTGTGAAGGCTTTATGTCACAGCACAACTCCAATGTGAGACGAGATGCAAGTGGTCATTTCAGGGCCCATAAACTACAGAGTTCAGCAGTGAAGCTGTTAGCAGTCATTCACGGTGAAGCCGAGTAGCCTAGTGGGTGGTGGACGTCGGCTGGGCAGGGTGCGCAGGCAGCGATGCTCAGGAGAAGGGGACGGAGACGCACAGCCATGGGGCCTGTTTTCCTCCATTCGGGGCCCAGCATGGGGGCTGAAGGGGAGAGCTCCCAGTAGCAGCTCCCCAAAGCACTATTGGTGGCGGTGACCCTGCTCTTGGGCAGGACCAAGTGTTTCGGACACTGTGTATTTGTTTTTTTCTTGTCCTTCTCCAAGTAACTCTCCCTTAGTATTTTACTGTGTCACTTGCCAGGATAGGGTCCATATCTAACAATGGTAAGGGTCATCCTTATTGGAAGCATATTTATGGTCCTCCGCCTAACTGCTTTGTGGGAGCTTCTGTCCCCAGTGGAGAAGTGGCCCAGCCAGTGAATCAGCTCTCTAGCATGAGCTAGATCCCACCGCAGGCGAACCACAGGTTTTGTGGATCCTATGGAAAATGAAAACATAGGGCCCCTTGCTCATAAGTTATTAAGAGTTTCAAAATAGTGACAGCAGAGAATGTACAAGGACCACCCACCATTCAAGTGAGGGACTCTATGTGACTATACAAGTCACATTCTTGAAACTGGCTCAAGACAGATAAGACAAATAGGCAACAGAGAATGAGACATGAGGAGAGACAGTGATACGGGGAGAATGGGGGAGACGGACAGAAAGGCAGAGACAGAGACAGAGATAGAGACAGAGACAGGCAGATGGAGAGAGAGATGGAGATAGAGAGAGATCATTCATATGCACTTGAAAAGTATTTCCTGACCTTGCCAGGCGTGCTATTTCTTGTTGAGAGAACCTTCTTCAAAATGGTATATTTCTAGTGCATGTCTGGGGCAATGCTATGAAACATAATCTGATTTTTAAGGAACTCTCCCAGTATTTCATCAACATATTCATTTCCACAAGGCCTTCATTTGCAAATAATTTTATTTTACTCCCCAACACAGTTGTGACATTGAAAGAGGCAAAATGTTAGCATGCATTTTCCCCGTGGGGAAAGTGTGGGGAATCCCGAAGGTACAGAGCCCACTGCCGAGGCAGTGTGCAGCACTTCCCACATCCTCTCAGAGAGCTGTTATGTCCTCACAGGGGTGTGGGGAGCCTGGATGTTAGTTCATAACTTTAGCATGTGATGTATTAATAGAAATAAAGGAGAACAATTGCTAAATATCTATGATACACCAGGCACTGCACTAATCTCTATTTTGCAAGAGCTGACTTTCATGCCAGTGCCCTTGCCCAAATCGATCATTCGTGTGCTGTTGGCTGAGTTTTTGTCTGAGCCTATGTCAGATTGTGTGTATGTATGTGTGTATGTGTGTGTGTAAATGTATGTGCACACGTGTGTACATGGCAAAGGTTTCCAAGCCCAAATTAACCAGTTATCAGCATGTCTAGTTCAAGAATAATTAATTATGTAAACCATTCTAATAGTGCCCCAAAGTTTAGCTCTGGGTATTCTGAAAACCCCAAATCTCTCCAGCAGTGTTGGCTGCTTGCTAGCAGCACGACCCTGAGCAACTCAGGTGCCCTCTCTGTGCTTTGTGACTTGGTTTCTCTCTTCATAAAGTGGAGATTGCATATTAGATGCATGCTCGGCCACTGCACTACACCCAGGAGAATCTGCTCTTAAAACCAGTGGTAGTCCATTGAGATTGGCCAACAGGCTGGTCACTACACACACAGACTGCATTGTTGTTTGACTAAATGATATTTCAGAACAATCCATGGTGGTTCTTCAAGGAGAATTAGGTGTGGGAAAGGATGGAGCTGTAGCAAATTCTTTTCAACCACAAAGAACTGGTAAAGAGCAATGCCAAGCTCTTGCACAAGGTATGCAAACCACTACCATTCTCAAGCATGACACAGATGACAACTGCGCTCCAGGGGGCTGCCAATTGGGGACCCAAGGGACACTGCTCTCCCCAAGTACAGAGAGCAGCATTCTGCGGAGACAGAGCTGTGTAGCATCCCAGCATCAGCATGGTGGCCTCAGAGGTAAACATTTTCACTCAAGAGAAGAGGAAGAGTAATCCTAGGTCAGGTACAGCCATGGGCCTCTGAAGGAACTGGTGACAGTAGGATGCCAGACCCAGAAGGGAAAGGAGTGGGCAAGGGATAACCTTGGAAAGATCCTGGACCATGTTGGTCCTCAGCAGCTGGCCTGTGCCTGACCTGTGGAAAAGGAACAGCAATGGGATCCCAGCCATTGTGTGGTGCTGCTGGCTGCAACCTGTGGTGGTGACCATGAGCTGCAGAGCCAGGGGCTGTGGACACACTGCAGTCATCAAGTGGAGACGTCAGCTGAGGCTCTGCCAGGTGATGTTGGGACCCAAGGGCAGAAAATCAGACCCAAGTCTATCCTCAATGAGCCACCTGCCTCATCCAGACCGCCGCAGCATGGAGCACTATGCGTCATGGTAGCCTGGACCAGCATGACTTCCTGTCCTGACCCTGCCCGCACTGAGCTCTGCACCCACCTTTCTTGCTTCCCTGCTTCTTTGGGAGAATTGCTACTGAGTCTCTAACAGTGAAAGGCAGAGACTCCTCAGGGGTGCTTATTGCTTGGGTTTTGTGGGCGACTCAGAAACCACCCATGCTGTTTTCTCTGTAGAGCCCAACACCACATGTCAAGTTTTACAGATGAGACTCCCCCCCATCCACTCCATGGTGAGGTCTACAGATGGTCCCTGTGCTTAGGTTTCTAACTAGAAGCTAATTTTAGCCTGTGACTTCCTGGGGGTGGGGGCTGACAACAGGAGAATTTAATCACCAAAGAGCTCAGCATAATCCACCTTGGTCTTGCTTCTCTGGGTGGGGCTCAGGCAGCCTAAGGCACACCTTGCTCAGAGGAAGAACCCTGAAATGCTTGCTGATGAGCTGATGGACAACAGAAATCCTTCGAACATTCTGAGTTGGTTGAGACCAGATTGATGTTGAAGAGCTCTGTTGAACAAAAAAAGAACCAATGTATTGGGATAATCATTTGTATGACTAGTTTTTAGACATGCTGGGTACATCTTTGAGCAAAAACGACTTTCAAGGAAAAGAAATCCTGTGTTATAATCTCCACGTACCAACCTCGATCCAAAGGGACTACAGAGGAGGACACAGGCTGCGATGGGGCCATCGGGAAAATGAGACGGAGGGGCCGCAGCTGCTCCGCATAGCTGCTCTGCACCGCCACGTGGGCCTGCTTCCCAAATGCCCATATACGCCTCGCTGGCGTGTGGAACTCTCTAGTCCCACATCACAGAGGGCGGGTGATGCTGAGTGTGTCACTCACTCCACTGTGACAAAAATGAGGAGCGAAGGCAGCTTCCAGGGAGCACTCTGAACAGACACATCATAAACCAGCTGCAGCGGTGAGTGGATGGGACGTGTGATACTTCCAGAGCCCAAGTTGGCAGGCTGCCGCCGCCACTGCCACACCGGCTGCCACTGCTGTTGCTGATGCTGCTGCTGCCACTGCTGCCACGCCAAAGCAGAATCTGCTGAAGATGCCCCTGCTCGAGGTTCACCTCGAAGAGTCCAACCTGAGGTCATGGAGAATAACTTTCAGGAAAGTTGGGTAAATTCTGCAGTCTCATCAATTTAATCTCCTAGCCTCTGAACTAGCAAGGAACGCTTGGGCCTCTATGAAGTGATGATGCACGGAAAAACACACACACTGGTTTTAATGAGCTATAGTCAGTCTACGGTGGATATCTGTCAGTCAATAGGTCAGACATGGTCCTGGCTCCTGCCCTCCAAGTGGAAGATTTGAGTGTTAGGAGTTATAGAAATGCCTTCTGATCTATAATGAATTCATGGGGGAATAAAACCAGGGTCTGCACCAGAATCTGCTATTGCCGTTTAGTCAGGCTGTCTGTTCTGAGGGCCACAGTTATGGTCCTGATGGTTTCTGTTTTCTTTTTACCACTTAAAAATACAGAGTTAAGACCACAGTCTGTGCCTGTGAGCGATGAGAGCTTTGAGGGAGCCACTGTCATTCCTTCCACGCATGGTGTGGACAGCTCAGGAGCAACAGAGAAACTCCGCAGCTCCACTTCACTAGCTGCCCTAACTCTCGTGCTGTGTGTTCTCTAGCTTAGCGTGATGTTCCAGGAAGAGCGGTGTAGGATGATTTTTGTTTTCCCAGAGAGTAATGATGTACCTTATTAAATGATTCACAAGTTTCCCATGAAATGGCAAAATCACTGACAACAGACAAATATGCAGTTAAGAATATATAAATGTGTTAATTAATCTATCTCATAAATATCTAGACAGTAAGACATGCATGGCGGAATCTCTGTGTCTACTCCCTAGACACATGTGTGCGAAATCAGAAAACACAAACATCATCCTCCCTTCCCATCTGCAAGTGCCAAACTGCCCCATCTGCGAAGGGAAAGGAAACAGAGCCTGGCCGATGAACACAGGATATCAAAGAGTCCTATAAATATAGGAAATAGGATAAAGATTGTTTCCCTGGACAAGGCAATTCTGGGTGGATTTGTCACAGCTTTTCCTGAGAAAGGCCTGTCAAGGGCCAGCAGTGACCCCTGTGGCCTCTTTTGTGGCTCCAAGCCGTGGTCAGTCTTGCTGATCAGTGACATCAGGCTTGGCCAGGGCTACTGGCATGGAAATCCTGTTCCCACATGGAGCACAGCCTGTGCTCACAAGTCACAGAACGTAGTCCCTCGATGACAGCGGGCCTTCCGGTCTCAGGCTACCGCTCACCCTTAGAGCTTCCCACTTCTCTCTCCAGCTGAATGAATCCGGATGCTCCCTTATGAAGTAGAAGCTGAGGCATAGAACACCACGCCCCTCTCATCATGTCATAAAAAAGAAGCCACTTGGACAGATTTCCAGATGAGCAACGCTTCTACCATTGTTCCCCATACACATCTGGATGGGATTATAGCAGGTCCTGGACAGCCAGTGTTCAATTCCAACAATGATGAGATGCTCACTCTAAATTGCTCTCTTCATGGGGGTGTATTAATGTCATTTAATATCATGGCCAGAAATACTTTCATGGCACAAAATAGAACTGTATTGAAAACTGCTAGGCCAAGAGGCAATTTCACAGACAGCAACCTCTCCCACAGGGAAACTGGCAAAAATCAAGAATGAAGCTGCTTCCTGTCTCCACAGGGGCTGCTGGCATGGACTCTACGATTGTTTTTGCACAGCGAGAGTCTTCTTTCCAAAGCCTTCAGTTTGTGTAAGGTTTTGCTTGGCTTCAAAGGTGCATCACTGCTAAGTCCACGGTTCTTTCATTATAGAACTCAGGGATCCTCAAATCGTATCCTCAGACCAACTGGTGAAAATATTCTCACCATCCTGCATTAATAAAAGCACAGGAACTGGGAGTTAGTGTGTTTAGAGACCCTTGTGGCAGTGTGGCCTTGCCCTCAGGAGCCATAGGGAGAAGGCATGGGTCACCTTGGTGGGTAAGATACCAACCAACAAGGCTGTTGTAAATGCCCCCGGAGAACGGCATGATGCAGATCTCTTACATGCCTGTAGAATGTGAAGAAAACAATCACACGTTTTTACACCAAAATTTAGAAATCAAACCATGTACAATATTGTAGCAGGACAATCCTATGACATTTTTTTTGTCTCTTATCTTCCTTTTTTAGCTTTTTAAAGCAAATATTTGCTTTAAAGAGAGTGTAGCAATAATTGATAAGACTTTAGAAGCAGTACACATTTAGAAGACTAAAATGATTGGCATTTCAAGCATGGATTTAGTATTACACATTTCTATCCTCAGGGTAGTGGGATTTAAAGTTTAGAATATCCATGATTGTTGGAAAATAGCAGTTCCATGTTATGTCTAAGGCATTTGATATTCAGACAGATAGCAATGTTAATCCCAACTGCCTCTGTTACAGGGCAATAATATCATGAAACTTCTCCTCTGGAAGTTTAACAACTAAAGTTTTCAGATCAAAAATTAGAGAAAATGAGGGGGGGCTACAAGGATAGCCAATATTTTGGTCTTAGCTCTTCAAGATCAGTGAGGACTCAGGACGTAAGAGAACCTCTGCTGTGACATCCTGTAACTCAGTGGTGTCCCAAATTTTCTGATCAAGGAGATTATGGGGCCACAGAGAAAAGTGATCAATAATGTATAGTGTGCCCAAGGACAGTCACCTAGAGAGAAAACATTCTCTCAGGCTTTCACAGACAGCAAATTGGTCAAGCAATGGCTGTGACTCATCCAGAGGGCTGACACTGACAAAAGATCTACAAGAAGTTGTACATGGTTTCAGGGCAAATCCTGGGTGGATTTGACTGACCTTGTCAGATACAAAAGTTACATTTTTAGTTATATAGGTCTTGCTTTAACTTGGTCTTAACCATCAAGCAGAAAATTACAACCATGAGGTATAAAAAATAATGCCCTATCAATATGCTGAGCTATAAAAGGATCAAGTCAACAACTTCTGACAACTGCCAGTTCTGCTGATAATCCACTACTATTGTGGACTATTGGACTATACTGGGTTATTTTGCTGAATTCAAGGAGCTACAATATTTGAACTAGCATCAATCATGAAAAGGTCCTTTAAAGACTTCTCCAAACATAGCTTCTTTAACAGCAAAAACACTCATTTCTGACAAAA
>PVKN010019909.1:0-16161 GCA_004027915.1 Capromys pilorides | reverse complement strand
GCATGGAGCTTTGGGAAAGGCCTAGACAAGGGCAATCTTGGTTAGATGATGTCCATCGTTTCCCACACACCACCACGTCCACATTTGTGTGGAACTGAGAAATACCTGTCTGAAAAGGGGTTCTGAGGTGAGGAAAAATAGAGGTCTCTTTGTTCTTTTCTAATTTAAACAAGCATGCCAAAAGCATGGGCTAAAACACCCACATTGTTGTCTGCTCATTAGACTAAATTCTGCATCCTGTACTGCTAATAGCCCTTCCTGAGGAAATGGGCTGAAATTTCAAGATAATGTCACTAAGAAACCAAGGAACTGCAAGGTATCAGACATAGGTTAGGAAAGTGTAAGTGACTATCATTTCACCAAAAATAACACCTCATCTTTTAGTCTTGTAGCAGATCTGACGCGGTGTGTGTGGTGTGGCATGGAAAACGCTGTAAGATTCCTCTCCAACCATTCTAGCATCACAGCTGAGCTACACAGAGTTCAACCATAAGATCATCGCAGAGCTAGGCTCCCAAAGAATGATGGGACTTTTGAGAAAACAGATCACTGTTGTACAAAGAGTCTTTTATTTGTGAAATCCTAGGAACACCTGTGGTGCAGGTGTTGCATCCACAGCAATTTTAGTGGCCCAGTGCCCTTACTTTCATTCCCCAATTTCATGCTGAGTGCCCCTTCACTTCTGGTATCTTGGGGATACAGGCGCACATAGTGTGAACAGGACTTTCTTTTGTTAGGGTGCTCTCTTGTGGGATTCCGAAGAGTTACACAGTCTCTTGCTGAGGAAGAGCTCATACACCGTAAACTCCAGATTTACCAAGGAGTTCATTTTAGGGAGAATGTGTCTAAGTGTATCCACCATTGACACAACTATGCAATTTAAAACATAAAAAACAAACCCACGGACAAAATGCTGAACACCGTCCCATTGTGTGGTGTCCAGCAGACACACGAGCCACATTGGTGATTTGTTTGCATCTACGGGGTTCAGAATGCGAGTCCCATTGGTATCTGAGAAAGTGTGCAGCTCAAACATTCTTCAGTCGGGCACTTACCATACCCAATTGCTGCACAAAGCATACTGGGCAATTTTTTTCTTTCTTTTTTTAAACTACTTTTAAGGAGAAATAACAATGAGACAGTTTCAAACTGCGTCAGTAGTACATCCCTAATAATTAATACAATGCCTATTGTTGTCCTTGCAGTAGTTATTCGAAGTACAAGATGTAGACTTGATAATTTCTCTAATCATTATTGGTACAAAAATTTCTTCTCATTGAACTAAGAGAAAGTAGTTGTATACATTATCCAATGTTCCATAATAGTAGTGGGTTGTTGGCAGAACTGGCAATGTCAGAAGCTGTTGATTTAAGCCTTTTACAGCTCAGCATACTAATCTAGCTTTACTTTTATGCCTCGTGGTTAAACTTTTCTGCTGGGTTGTTAAGGGCAAGTTAATACAAGATGTGTATAACAAACGTAACTTTTGTATCTGACAAGGTCAGTCAAATCCCTACAGGATTTACCTTGAAACCATGTACAGTGCTTTGTAGAACTGTTGTCAGTGTCAGCCGTCTGGATGAGTCACAACCATTGCTTGACCAGTTTACTCTCTATGAAAGCCTGAGAGAATGTTTTCTCTCTAGGTGACTCTCCCTAGGCACACTATACATCATCTATCCCTTTCCTCTGTGGCCCCATAATGTCCTTGAACAGAAAATTTGGGATACCACTGAGTTATAGGATGTTATAGAACAGGTTCTGTTATGTCCTGAGTCCTCACTGACCTTGAGGGGCAATTTCATTCTGTCTGTATGAGAGGTTCTCAGCACAGCAGAGAAATAGGCAGAAGGAAAAAGGAGAAATGGCTTTATTTTCTTTGAGGACATGGAGAGAATTTGGGGAGGTCAAGGAATTCTCTCAACTGCACAAAGAGAGGCTGTGGCTTTTATGGTCTTTTGCCAGAGGTGGGGTTTGAGGGGGATGCTTAGATATACCTGAGGAGCTGACTGGGGCCTTCCCTGAGGTGGTGGGAAAGTTGAAAGGAAATTGTACCCTGGGATGAATTGGAGAAGAAGGAGGAAAGGTGGTCTTTTGTTTTAATGGCATTAGACATATTAGCTGACCACCACAATGACTTTAGCAATTTATATGAGGGCCAGAACCTATCATCTGGATCTTCCAGAGAAGATCTCTCTTCCTCTTCTCACTGAGGCTGAGCTAGTGTATCTCTCAGTTTCACTAGAACCTTGGGTAAGCATGCACCTCTTAGGCATGGGTAACCCTCCAGTTTCCCTGTCCTACAAAGCCCATATCTTGACTATACACTGCTAGAACCCCACCTGGACATCCTCCTCAGTCACCCTGGGTATGTGCGACCTCGAGGGAGTTGGTCCCTTCCCGTGCAGCACCCCTCTTCCCCGCAGAGTCAGCCTTCAATGTACTCAGTCTGCTCCCAGCTCGCTTGGCCCCAGGCTCTCTTCCACACCTGCGCTGCGCTTCTGCTTAATCCTCACAAGTCTTAATCATCCTGCAGGTCTCAGCCTGCAAGCCTGGCAAGGGCAGCTGTCACCCTCAAAGCATGGAGTTTGTATATCTCCTTGATGCTTCCACAGTCCTTTTTTAAAACTTGTTATCATCTCCTACTCAGCTCCCCGAGGACACAAATTCTGTTTCTGAGTTGTTCCTGGTGGTGGCCTTAAGGCTCATTTTGCTGTCTGTCACACAACAGCTGCTCAGTGGGTACTGGATGATAAATAATCGGATGCCATTCTCACATTGCACACATGCTTCATAACCACTAATGCAGACACTGCCACAGTCATTCTTAAGTCGGTACTGAAGCAGCATCAATTTATCTGGGATTACCCACACCTACTATGGGTCAAACAGAGTCTGATGCAGTGTAAAAGAAGCCAGTGGAGTTGGAGAGAAAGAGGGTGATAACAGATGGAGTTGGAGAGAAAGAGGGTGATAACAGGAGAGAATCGTGTCCACAATGCCAAAAAGAGGAACCATCATCAGCCAAATTTCTCCTTCTGAGCAGGGAGCCCACTTCACACTTATGTGGCCATTACTCCAGTTACAAGCACTTTCGTAGATGAAAATGACTGGCTTTCAGATCAGAGGCAATCGTAACTTTAATCATGCCTCGAGATTTCCATGAAGAACAAGGAGGAAGTGGGCACCATGTGCCTGTCGCAGTGATGGTCCCAAAGCAGTCATTAACGTGCAGTCTCAGTCTTCATGGGCCCCTGTGAAAGACAGATGTAGAGGGGCTTCAAGGACCATGATGGAGCTTTGCATCCCCCCAAGTCAATGAGTGTCTCTTGAACACATCCCACTGAGCGTCTTTGGCTGCTTATAGGATCCAAAATAATCCAAGATTATGAAAGGCCACGTTGGAGAAGACTGGTTGCTGGGAATGATGAAAGAAGATCTCACTATACCAGAGTAGTACCAGGAGCTCTAAAACCTGCAAATCAGATGGTAATTATTCCTGAAGTTCCTTGGCAGCCCTTATGTATAATTACCATGTAATCTGCAAGGCAGGGATGTTTTCCAAACAAGCATAAATGCAAAAGAAAGCTAATGAGCTCCTCCCTTTTTAAAATTAGCATGGCCCTGCTCCTAGTTCAGAGGCTACTAAATTAATAGTCAACAAGGAGACCTGTCTGGAGAGTCCTGTCTCTCTGGCGGGAAGGTGGGAAGGCGCATCACTAGCGACTCACCTGTTATTCTAATTATAAATCTCCAACCTGGCTGGCTCTCCCAGGCCCTAGCCTAGGAGAATACAACCCTCTGCAGGGTGCTGAGCTCAGCACTGAGGCTGTCCTAAGCAGGAAAGGAAATAGGACAGGAGAAGACAAGGAAGATTTCAGGTCCTGAAGACACCCAGCAATATACAATGGACACTTCAAAGGACTCTGCCCACTGATATATAAGACTGACAGAAAACTTTAACCACAGGTGCCCACTGGGATCTTCTGCCTAGTGTCTCCTGCCTTTTCCATACCTATAAAAGGGACACACTCATCTTTGTTCGAGGCAGAAAATCCTATCATATGCTCTGTCTATACCTAGGCACAATGAACCCTGTGCTGTGTTGTCTTTGCACAGGCCCGGTGGTCTTCCTATTAACCTTACACTAATAGACAGCCTTGTTTGCCGTTGGCATTGAACTGATTCTGTGGCTTTGTAGTTTATTTCCTTTGAGACACTGCAGGTGGGGTATGTATTTCCTATTCGAAATATTCAAGAAAATCCTAAAGATTTTTAATACTAACTCAGAACAAGTTAAGGTTATCAGCTGCAGCACATGGGAGGGCTTTCCATTTGCTTTGCATGCCATGTACAAAGGGGAAATCTAGGGAAATGAGTCCGTAAAGTCTGTTGATTTTGCTTCTGATCCAAGATGAGGATCTCTCTCGTCCTACTAGAAAAAGCTACAGTGATTACCTTTCTCCTTTGGAACCAGCATTTCCCTGGTATATGATGCAGCAAATGTGTTTAAGAAACAAAGCCTCAGGCAATTTTACACCTCAGGGAGGAGACCAAGAAAGGCAAACTGTATAGCCATTTGGGGAGATATTAAATGACAGGTAATTTTAGAAACTCAACCTGTCTCCAGCAGAGAAGAGCTCATTTAGCTGTGGTAGTGATGAACGGCTTACCCATGAGCATGGTGGATGGAATCACCGGGCCATGATGGTCTGAGAGAGACATGGCACCTTAGAGCAAGTGTCCGGCTTATGAACATTCGAGTTGTGCACTTTCACAGGCATACTGGGTAAGATTCACTTGTCAGATGCGAATAAATCTGACTTACGAATGCTCTCCTGGATCAGAACTTGCTCCTAAGTTGGGGACTTGTCTGTAAGTCGGTTGTTGCAGAACACATTGTGACACACAGAGCGGCCTTTGCAGTAATTGGATAAAGCGAACCCTCTCTCTGTGGCAACACTTAGACAGTCTCCTGAGGCCTTAGCTGATAGTGAATGAGGCAGGGATGGAGAATAGAGTCCCTGTAGGCTCCAAGTGTGCTGCTCCTCTTAGCGCCCTCGGCTCTCAGCACTGGCCAGCTCTGTAGCCCCTCTACTCCAGCAGGCAGACAGCCTGCCCTGGGATCTTCCACCCCTGGCCACCTGGCCAGAGCGCTGAGGGGAAGCAGAAAGGCTTAACTACGATCCCCCCCCCCCCATAACAGATGTAAAATACCAAGGTAGTTTGGAAGTTTTAGCTTGGGTTTAGCTTATAAACATATTTAAAGACAATAAGGGAAAATAGAAATGTAGAAAGAATAGAAGAAGTTACCCAGAATCAATGCAACTTACTTTTCTTAAAATTTATTATCCAATGTCTATCTTATCTCTTCTTTAAGCAGTATCTGCTTTATTTTTGTAATTGTGGGCATATAGGACATACATTTTATTTTAAATTGCATTTATGTTTTTTCTCTTATACACTTAAATATTTTAATAGCAAGGATGAAAAGGTCATTATTTATGCATCTGTTGCTTTATGGTGGCATCTTGAGATGGTTTCTAACCTTCACCCTCGCTAATAATGCTATGAGGAATGTGCCCCCAGCATTTTCCTTGTTTTAAAAAAAATTAAGAAAAAATTTTTATGACCTACTGTCAGGTAAAGAGTTCTTTGAAACCACACCGAAATTGGATCTGTAAAGAAAAAAAGGGTCAAATTGTTCTCATCAAATTAAATTTTTTTGCTTTATTAAATATGCTACCAACAGAATAAAGTCATGATGTATAATTATTTGTCATACTGAGGACTGAACTCAGGACCTTGTGCTTGCCAGGTAGGTGCTTATGCTGCTGAACTAAAAATTTATTTCAATAAAAAAGACGTTGCCATTGATTTCAAAAAAATTCAAAAATAAAAAATAAACCCTTTGAATGCCCTTGTCCTTTCCTTCTCGCCTCTCTCCGAAGCAGTTCTGGAGGGCCTTTTCAGGAATGCTTTCATGAGGTGTGATCAGAAATACTGTGAGTGCTGCTGCTACGTCTCACCCAGTGGGAAGGCTGCTGTGTGAAAACACTCAGTGTGCCACCAGCTGCGTGATTCACCGGACCTGCCACTGTGACTTGTGGCTCTTTTCTAAAGCCAAAGTGACCATGAGAGGTTAAAGTTTTGAACAGATCCAGGACACTGAGGCAGTCAGGACAACAAAATGAAGGACAAACAAAAGGACTTCCAGAAGATGAGGTAAGTGTGTAAGAAGTAAAGAAGGAAAACATGGGGCGGGGGGAGGGTGACAACAACGTGATTTTACTGAGATGAGCTTTTCTCATTTACACATGCACTGTATTTTTCGATCACACAATGCACAGTACTGTTGGGAATGCAAGGTGATGTGGTCGATCTGGACGACATTATTTTATATGAAGGTAACACACCCGTCCGAGCTGATTCAGCAACTCTAATCCTGGGCATTTACTCTAGAAAAGTGAAGATTCATCGTTCACAGAAAATCCTGTACACACATTTATAATATGAACAACTGAAAATTACTCAGTTTCATTCAAAGAGCAAATACACATGCAAACTCTAAAATATCCATACAATAAAATACTAATAGGTAGTAAAAAGGCACAAACTATTCATACTCTAAACAATTTGGATAATTTGAAAAATATTACTGTGAGTGGGAAAAATAAGCACAGAGTTACATATTATTTTGATCCACTTATTTGTCATTCTTGAAAATAAAAAGCTATAATAACAGAAATCAGATCATTGGTTACTGGGGCAATGGACAGGGATATGACTGTAAAGAGATAATCCAAGAGGGTGTGGTACTTCGGATGGTAGGGGAATTTGGTATTCTGTGTGGTAGAAATCACAGGACATGTGTTAAGGCTCACAAAATTCTCCTTCAGCAGAGAAAAATTGCTATCTGATTACTTTTAAAAACTAAAGAACTGACAATTTTTTCAGGGGAAAGTGCTAGAAACTGAATAAATGAGACAGGCAGCACTCATAAGATGAAAAAGCCCTAAGGAACTTAGTTCAACCCGTGCGGAGTTCTAGAAATAAATGAAGCTGCTCTGGGTTATTGACAAGGCTGGGAAGAATGAAAGGAAGAAGGTGCACCCTTCTACTTCTGTGGTGAGCAGTTGAGATTTTCAACAAAAAAGAAGTGCTAGAACTGAGCAGATAGTTCAGCAAACTAAGCACCTGCTTAGGCAAGCGCAGGGACCAGGGTTTGATCCCCAATGCTGCATGCTACACGGGCCCACCCTCAAGAGCGCTGAGCTGGTGGCAGAGTCCAGGTGTGGTGGCGCATGCCTGCAATCCCAGTGCTGGGAGACTGAAAACAGGAGGATCACTAAGAGTCCAAGCTGCACAGTGAGACCCTGTACTACGTACGTTAAAAAAGAAGAGGAAGAGGAGGAGGAGGAAGAGGAGGAGGAGGAAGAAGAGGAGGAGGAGGAGGAACAGGAGGAGGAGGAGGAGGAAGAGGAGGAGGAGGAGGAGGAGGAGGAGGAGGAGGAGGAGGAGGAGGAGGAGGAGGAGAAGAAAGATGAAGAATTTTCTTCTGAACCTAGTTTGGAAGGATAGGGTGGAGACGGACAGCAGAGCGAAGCTGAATTGTAAAACGATGGGGAAGTCTGCAGAAGGCTCCTTCTGAGAAAAATCCGGTTTCATCACGCTGTGACCATGCGCTCCGCGGCAGGCAGGCAGGTGGGGGTCGACCTGCAAAGTTTCCGCCCCAGCGCTGTATTACAAGCTGAGAGAGTCCAAAGCCCTTGTTTCTTGGTTGGCTGATGAAAGCTTCCAGTTACAGAGGAAAGCGTAACAAGTTGTAAAGGAGGCGTAGGCCCTGAAATCTCTCAGATTTGTCTGACCACTCCTTAAAGTTAAGACAAAAGAAGCAAATCAATCTTTTATAATGTTTATTATGTGACTTTTTTACATTTATCTTTTAAAATATTTTTAAGAAATGCAAAGTAGTGACAGATAAAAACAAACATTAGAAATAATACAAGATTTCATTAAACAAAGTGAATAGAAATTCAACAATGGTTGCTGTATTATGTGATGCTATCTTTAAATTAGTTGTTCAGATTACTAGATATAAACATGCAAAATTTGTTTAAAGAAGGAAAAATAAAAACAGTAATAAAGAAGTTATAAGAAATTCAAAAGAGCAAAGAAAATCAGAGTAAAGCATTAACTCTTCTCTCAAAAGACGAGCAAAAATCGACAAATATATATGCAGAATACTTTGGATACTTCTATTATCACTATATGAGGCTTCTTAAAGGGAATGCTTACGTTTCTAACATGTTCTCATATGGCTGTTATGTGTCCTACTTAAAACTAAAAAAAAAAATCTGATATTTTTTTCTATTTTTAGTACAACAAATATTAATAAAAGAATAATTTTATTTAACTATCATGTATATATTTATAAATACTTGTTTCATTTTCCTGTTATTCCCTAATTTTTTTCATAGTCTCATAGTCACTGAACACCTCAGACTGACAAAGCAGAACAGATATATTGATACATTAAAAGAACTACAATTGTAAATAAATCAATCATGATATTTGAAAAAACATTACCAGCATCTTGAGATTGAAGTAATGGACATATACATTGTTAAAATTCAAAACTTAGTGTGCAAAATACTATGTATTCACTTAGAATATGTCTAGGGGCTGGGGAGATAGCTCTGTGGCACAAGTGCCTGTTTGGCAAGTGCAAGGTGGTGAGTTTGAACCCCAGTCCAGAAAAAAAAAATTAGAATGTGTCTAAAGTCCTCTTTTATAATACTAACAAGCCAAAATTTCTTTAACAAGCTTTGTCATTACTTAGGATATTGGAAATACATCCTATATTTTTAAAATTTAGTTGATTTTGTTTCAATCAGTGAGGGATTTGAAATGATAGTTTTTAAGTGGCAATGTGCTTTAAAGTTTGATAGGGGGCCAGGGAGATAGCTCAGTGGCATAAGTGCCTGCCTGGCAAGTGCAAGGTCCTGAGTTCGATCCCTAGTACCAAAAAATAAAAATAAAATAAAATAAATTTTGGCCATTACTTTGGTCACAGAGGAAGCAGTTGAGCCATTCGGCTAGTTTGGAGCAGACCCTTCATCTGCTGTCACCTACTGTTGGGAAGTCAAGGCCTCACCTTGTCCCTCAACTCTTCGTCCCAAGAACACCACCCTTAGGGTTTCCAGCTCTACTTTTCCTTCCAGCTCTCTTTGCTTCTGTCTTCTGCTTTAATGTTGACGTTAGCAATAGTCACTTTTCTGCCTCCTTTTTCCTTTCCCACAATTCCCTTGTCTTCAGTTAGGCCTAATTACCGGTTCTGTATCTGCAGCTCAGAGCTTTCAAAAGAGTTCTAGAACTATATAACTAATTACCTAGTGGAAAACTTTAAAACTTTAATGTTAACATTAAAGTCAAAACTTCATCAAAATATTGTGCAAACCCTTCCAGCTGAACTTAATTTTCCCTCTCAACTGATTCCTTCTACAATATCCGTTATTTGTATAGTCTCCCAAGTCAGAAAGCTTTGTGTGACCCTTGACTCCCTCTAACCTGTATTCACCATTCGCTTATGAATCATCATGTCTTGGTGAATTTTCCACCTTCATGTCTCCTCAAGTTGGTCTCTTTTCTCCATATTCACTACCATAATTCTATGGAGACTTCTACTCTTTCTCAGATGACCTGGCCTTTAAACCCACTCTCCAGGCTATCGGTTGATTCCTCCTAATAAATGACAATAAGACTCAGTCCCTCTTGCCTAAAACTATATCTCACTGGGCCAGCGAGATGGCTCCATGGTCTTAGGCAAGCTTAGGCAACTGCAGGGACTGCAGTTCCATCCCCAGCACCACATGCCGTGCCAGCCCCACGCCCAGAGTAGGTTGAGCCAGCCACAAAAAGAAAAAAAACAAAACAAAAAAAAACCTATATCTCATTGTCCCACCCTTGTCCTTGAGATCCAAATTCTTAACTATGAGATTCTCAGCAGAACCCAGCAGGTCCCATGACCTCTTCCCTAGCTTCTTCCCATGCCTCTATCCTGCAATTGAGCCGTGTTAACTCAATTTTATTACTCATATATGGTATCTTCTCTCATATACTACTGCAAATATCTCAAAGAAGGAAAATGACAAGGGAAATGTTCAGACAAAATGGCATGACCTTTAGCTAACTTGAGAGTTCAGGGTACCATAAACTCCTTGATCTCCTGAGTCTCATAGTTTTTTTTTAGGGTGAATTTTACCCATATTCTTCTATTTCTTCTTCTCATATTTATTCACAACATTAATAATATGATTTTTAGAGGATTTAATAGTCACAAGCTTTTTCTTAAATGCTTGCTATTGTTTGTTGTTTACTTCTCACACCAATCTAAAGATGGTGATTTTATTTCCATTTCACAAACAAGGACACTGATGAACATGGAAGTCAGGCGATTTGAAATATTTTCAGAGCTAACACAGTCAGAAAAGAGAAATTCGTGCAGCGCTACAGAGGGGCTTGAAGAACAATTGGTATCTTTTGAACAGCCCGAGACTCTGGTCTGTGACTAAGACTTCGTTTCCATGGAAGATTCTTCTATTGTAAAACAGCTCTTTCACAGCTCAAGGGTCTGCCTGGCAAGCACAAGGTCCTGAGTTCAAAGCCCAGTACCAAAAAATAAAAAATGAATAAGTAACTCTTTTGTGACAGACACTGAATGTATTAAATTTTGCTTCCTTTGTTAAATGGTTTCCAGGTGAACTTTCTCCTTCAGGAAAACTGGAGCACAATGATAGTCTTTATTAGGCTGTTGCTTTCTCTTTAACCACAAATACACAGGTTATGAAATGGTTAATCATGGCAGTTTGAGCTACCTGAAATGAACTGAATTTATTCAAAGCAAATTCAATCAATTGATTCAACAGCATTGTAGAGACATGACCTTTCTTGTGAGGGAACTGGAGACATAATTTATTAATGACATCATTCTCTTTATGTGTATAAACAAAAATCTTAAATTTGAAGGACACCCAAAGATATGAAACAGTGCAAATCAGATTTAATAAAGTGTATTAACAACAATGCTTTCCTGGCATCAAAGCCCAATGTCACAACAAATTAATAAGATGACAACTGCAAAAGAACAGAGAAGATTTTAATGTCTAAATGTGCATTCTTCTTTCCTCGGTAACAAAGACGTTTAGGAGGAAACACGTTGATCAATACAAACAAGCCTCCAAGCAGAGATTCAGACCAAAAAAGAGATAAAAGAAAACTTACCTATGCTTCCCTTGAGAGTATCTTCTCATGTATTTTAGGCCTACCACACACAGTACATCAATTTTCATGTAAACAAATCAGATAATTATTTTAAAATGCACAGTAATTGAGAGAAACGAGGCAGTGGAATAACAGAGGGAGTAGGAAAGAGGTATTTTCGAAACAGTGGCTCATATTTCAAAAAATATAGTCTATTTTGTTACCCTTTCTTGTACTTAGAAGTAATCCTTATGCTCTGGCCAGAATAAAATAGATTTAAGAGCACTTTATCATGCACATGTATATAATGTTATTTCCTTGTTATCTAGTAGCCTGGACATAATTGAATTTCTGAGAACTGGCTCCTAAGCCTTTAAAGAAATATATTAACATTTTTATATGAGTAGGATCTACATAGTAAATTACGGATTCTGTATATAAAATACTACTCCTATTTCAACAGGAATAACTCTTGGTCTACAATTGCCTAAATTAATCTCAGGAGTAGAATAAAGCACTTGGCTGATATAGACACACCATACACCATCTTTACTCTGTGTGTGCGTGTGTGTGCGTGTGTGTGTGTGTGTGTGTATGTGTGTGTGTGTGTGCCAGCTGAAGTCCAAGATTAGTCTAATGGCTAGCTTGTGTCTAATCAACAAAACAGTAATGGTTGTTTGACAGATTGATATTTTCAGTCATTTGGCTAAATGGAACTACTATTACAGGCTAACTAGATACTGTTTGATGGATGCAATTAAAACAGACAATGGTTCAGAATATCTCAGACCAAAAGATAAGGGTTCCTATGCCACAGAGACATGGTAGGAAGAAATGGAAGTCCCTGCCTTTCATGCATCCGGGCTCCCTGAAGACAAAGGTTCTGCCTGTACAGAACCACTTCTGCTGCTACTTGAAGAACAGCCAGCATTGTTAGCTGACAATCAGTTGGGAATTATTTTGTTACTCGAATTCCTTTCCCAGGAGCTAATAGCGAAGCATCCAGGAAGGTTCTTTGTTCTCCCTTCCATGAGCATTGTTAAAAGAGAAAGCAGAAAACTTACTGCTAAAACTGAGAATTTAGTCAGAATTTGTCTAGTTTTCGAGCTGAGCTCAAAATTGAACGAAGTGTGTCACATTAAAATTCTAGTTACTTAAACCAAGGACACATGTAAAATGATAAAAGCAAAATAGGAACCTAAGTTATATGTGACAATGGGTGGGAGAATGGAGGCTGCTGTAGCTGATGAATTAGTCAGTAGGATAGAAAAGTCGCACCAGTGAGACTGGGCAAAATAGTCCACAAGCATTGCTAAAATTTGACTCAGCTTATTGGAGATCTATCCTTCATTCCCATGTATGTGATCATTATTGTTCTAAGAGATAGAAAAAGACTTTGGCTCCACCTCTTATAACTTAAATATACACTGTATAAGTTGATGCTTGGATTTTCTTCTGTATTACTAATAAGTGTATAAACAAATATCAGAATTTCTACAAATGCTTGAGTAAGAAATTGGTCATAGGGAAAAATGTATCAGAAAAAGTATAATTGTATAACATTTTCTGTGACAAAAGATGGAATTTGAAGCTAAGTACTGATCAAAATGGCTTTAATGTTCTCAACAGTTTAACTAAGCTTTATGCCCACTTCTTTTTGATTGGAGACTGTTGGAGAATTGTAAGTTCTTTCTCTGTACACTTTGAGATGTAAATTGTTCCTAAAAACCCCTTGCGACCTTTGTAACTCAGAACTTTCTCAAGTACCTTGGAGCCATACTTTTGAAATGCAATCCTTTCAGAAGGATGCTGTCTTATCCCCCAGTTTCTGTGGAAGAGGGTAGAAGCCCACCTTCCATGGGGACCAATTAGCAAACACTGGTGCACTAAACACAGAGAAAAACACTTGCAAATTAGAACTAACTCAATGTGCTGGACACTTTCTATTCAATAATCTCTTCCCTACCATCCTCTAGTTCTGTCCTAATACCTGTCTTGGCTCTTAAAAATTCTCTTACCATCTTGGAAATATGGTCCAGGGAAGGGCAACCTGCTTAGCATATGCAAGGCTCTGGGATAAATCCTCAGTATACCAACAAACGAAAAGCCTTCCTACCTCGTATTTCAGTGGAGTTGAGTTCAGACTTTGTTCTGATTTATCCTGTCTATTGTAATTGTCTTGAGATCAAGGTTTGCCTATTTTCATTTTGTATGATCTGATTTTGCTATACCAATACAATGTGCATGACAAGGACCTATCTAGACAGAAGCCACAGTGTTAGTGAAAGCCTAGAAGTAATGCATTGTGAGGACGCCCACCCTTATTTGCTGCCTCCATGAAGCTACAGCCTTGACTACATCCTGTGTGGTGTGGATTTATCTGAAGATTCTCTAACTTCATCCCATCAGCAGCAGCAGGACTCCCAGTCAAGGGAGATCATACACAGGAGGTCCCTCCTCAGGTCCCTCAGATTGCTACTTCCTTTGGTCCTTTCATACTATTTCCTAGGCAAGTGGATTAACTATAAGTCATTCTGCCATCACCTTCTTCTGGACAAGGAGGCAGAGAAGGCTGTTGGAATGGAGCAAGAGGAAAACAATAAATTCAGAAATAAAATAGAAATTAATTCTTTATGCTTAATAGGCCAAATCTAACCACTGCAAAGCGGCTGGTGATGCCACAAATGTATTAAAATTTTATCTCTTATGATCCTGAAGCCACACCCAGTCCAGCACAATGAAGTCTCAGTTCTGGGCTACTCCTGGCATTAAATTCTAAATTGCATAATTCTCTTTAGTCTGCCTCCTCTTCAGACCTGTGGCTACAACTCTCCAGTGGTATTCAGCCCGTCCCAGTTCTTGATAGAAACACCTTCAGGGATCTTCTAAAATAGCTTTGCAATTCTATAAGAAGAAAAAAGAAAGAAAGAAAGAAAGAAAGAAAGAAAGAAAGAAAGAAAGAAAGAAAGAAAGAAAAGCAATAAGACCAGACTGCAGGCACCAACCTAAAGAAGCAGGTCAATTGCAGTCTGGACTAGAACCCACAATTTCTATGTAGCTGTTGAATGACCGGGTTCTCTAAACAGCATCTTCCGTATCCATGGCAGCTTGCCTGGCCATTCTAGGCTGCAGATTTCTTATCTACAAAGTGTGATAACAGCAGCCACTTCGAGGAATGTTATGGAGAAAATAACATGAATGGACCCTCGGCACTATCTGATCCCTTGTGTCCCGCGAGCACTCGATTCCTGCCTGTTCCCTTCTTCCCTTTCTCTGGTGTAGTATTTATCACGCTGCACTGATATGATTTATTTCCGTCTCTAACTTGATTCCTTCCAAGCTCCTTGAGGAAAATAATCAATATTTATTTGATAATCCAGCCTTGACACTACACAAGTAGAGCTGCTTAAGGAATGACCTTTAAATTAATGAGACGTTAAGAAGAGGCCCACGTATAGCCATCAGGTTCAAGGGCGCCGAAACCGTATAAAGCTAAATGTCCTAGAAGGAAAAGGCCAGCGCGAGTCATTGTGTAATAATTAGCGTCCGGCATTGTTATTGGCGATGGTGAAAATGTTCTGCAAAGGGGCTGGGGGCCTGGATGCACAACTCTGTGAGTGTACTTACTGCCCCTGAAATGCGCATTTAGAAATGGTTAAAATGAGATCAACGGCTGTATGTATGTATATATATGTATGTATGTATGTATGTATGTACTGTATTTTAGAACAGGGTCTACAGGGGGCATAGTTTATTCATAAAACAATTTATTCATATGTGGAAGCCATGGGTTTGATTCCCAGCACAGAAAAAAGCACAGCAAATTGTATTTTGTGCATATTTGTACCACTATTTTTTCAAAGCAACCTGTCCTGAGAAGTCGAATCATTAGAAACTGTCATGTAGCCCACGCCCCAACCAGTAAGTCGTTGGCACTGCTCAGAACCCTCAGGGTAGCCAGCCAGAGGCCAGACGCAGTTGCTAAGGTCCTCCTCTATTGTTAAGAGGGGTAAGAAGGACGGGATATTCACGTCGAAAGTACATCTTGGTGGAATATTACTGCTGCGGAGCGGCTCGCTTGCACAATCAGGCTCCTGAGACCTCGATGAGCCCCCTGGACTTGAAGAGGAAGCCTCCTGACACGCAGTTTCCTTCCACTTCTCTCTATCTGACGAGGGATAACATGGAAATTGTTCTAATAAATGTGCAATATTGAACATTTTTTAATTATGAAAGTTTTTGCAGGTGAATTTTTTAAAAATCCGTAGTGTTTTATCGCCACCTAGTGGCCAAAATTGGGCTTTGCAAGTAAAAATTTAATTTTCTAAATCATTTGCTGTCAAAAGATGGTCAAGAGATACACAATATATGGAAAAAAAATATTAGTTAACTAGGGAGAATGAATAGGAGACAGCTGAATGTAAATTTTAAGATATTTCCTAAAGACCTAGAGATCTCTGGGTTTTCCAAACGGATACATGACTTGAGATTTGGTTTAGTGTGTGATGATAGTATTAAATCATTACAATACAATAGCTAATACTGAGTGAGTACCTACCATGTGCCAGAAACTACTTTGAATGCTTTTTCATACTACTCACTTAATTCCTATAGCAACTACATAATGTAAATTCTCTCATATCCGGTTTTTAAAAGGGAAAACAAATGCATAGGAGAAAAAGAATTTGCCCCCAAGATCAGCTGCTGACTGATAAAGCCAAGATTGAAAGCCCCATAGCCTGGCTCTGCCACCTTAAGGTTGTCCCGCAGGGGCCGGATATGTACCTGAGATGTACTTAGGACTATGGCAGTAGAGGAGCACCCCAGTATTCCAAAGCTGGCTAATATTTTCAAAACTCATGTGGTGGAGTTTTGAATACGCGGAAAAGAAATAATTTA
>PVKN010019908.1:0-16169 GCA_004027915.1 Capromys pilorides | reverse complement strand
CTTCAGTCAGCACTCAGTCTTCTCTGGGAATTTCTCAGGAGGCTGAGGTTTCTATCAGCCAGAGGGCTCTGTGCAGGATAGAGATGTTTCGCACAATGGGAGTGGGAAGGATGGCTTTCTGGAAGCATCGTGCTAGTAGTGAACTCGGAAATGCCAGCCAAGGAACTAAATGCCGTTCATTCACTTGACTCTCAAAAAACAGCTGGGCATGGTGGTGCACGCCTATAATTCCAGCACTTGGGAGGCTGAGGCAGGAGGATTGGTGTGAGTTCCAGACCAGCCTGGGCTACAAAAGTGAGCTCAAGGCCAGCATAGTGAGGACCCTATCTCAAAAAGACCAAAAAAAAAAAAAAAAAAAAAAAAGAACAGCTGAGATTATCCAAAAAACATACAAGCAAAATTGTTAGCAGTTTCACACCTCAGCCTTCTCTCCATTCCAGCTCCCTGCGCAGGATCGGTTCCCCTCCTTGGCCACTTGCCCCGCTCCAAGTGCTCGCCTTTCCTGTTCCCCACGCACTCAGCAGGGTTTCTGTTGACCTTTCCTGCCCTTCTGTGCTCATTCAGTGGGGCTTGTGGAAGGTTTTCCCATCAACGTGTATGTCCTCAAAGTGAAGAGTGGAAGTCTGATTTTCTTTATAATTCTTCACGGTGGTCAGCACAGCAATCTGTCCAAAAGAACAAACTCATAAACACAACTGAAAGCTATGGAGCAAAGAAGCAGGCAGCTGTTCTGAAAAAGAAAAAGAGATTGGGAAATTCCCATCGGTGAATCTGGTTTTGCTGATGGCCACATACCTGTGGTCTGGATCTGCCGAAGGTCTGGGTCCTGGTAGCTCTTCAGTCTTCAGGGGCCAGACAGTCTGTTCAACAGAATCACTCGGCCGCCTCAGAGCCACGCGGGGACAGGCGCGTCGGGCTGCGGCTGCTGCCGCAAAGCCTCAGTGCAGTGGCTTTCTGCTAAACTAGGGCAGCAGAGCCAAAAACTTGCTTTATTTCTGAATTAACTTTATTTCTAATTAGAAAAACATATAAGATTCTTTCTGTTAGACTTGTCAACATTTCTTATCATTGATAGATTCGTAACCATTGCCACACAGAATATTACTCAAATACTTGCTTTGGGGAAAACATCACACACAAGGCAGGCTTTTTAATGACTAAATTGCTGTTTAATTTGAAATCTATAGCTTGATTCCATTATCACACAGATAATTTCATACTTGCTCAACAAAATCTTATGTAGTCTAGAATGCCATTTGAATGAAACATTATGCTATATTAATTTTTGGGAGGAAGGAATTATTTTTTACTTTCTAATGTATTAAATAGAGTCACAGGGCACATGACGTCACTGTGACAGAATGTACATATGACCATAGTCCCATAGGATTATGACAGAGCTAAGACAAGTCTTACTGTGCAGTGACATCATACCATCATAGCACAAGACGTATGGCTCACATTTGTGGAGATGCTGGTGAAAAAAAACCACCGTGTTGCTGATTGTGCAAGTATAGCACATGAAATTATGCACAGTATGGAATCCTTGACAATAATCACTATGTTACTCTATATCATAGCACATAATAGCATCGTATATAATAGCATATATAATAGCACATATAATCACTATATATGTGTTATAGTATACTTTTTATGTTGTACTTTTTAATCATTATTTAAGATTACTTACAAAAATATCATTATAAAACAGGATGCGACGTTCTATAGCAGCAGCCTCATGCCTCTCATGTTGCGCTTCTCCCTGTTTGCATCATTTCCCCAGGTACCCGAGTTAATCTCATGCGGTTTTGCTCATCGCTGCCCTAGGAGCCATGGTCCACCTATAACACAGTGTCAGTGGGTAGGAAGCTTCTGTAGCTTGTGTTAGGATGCTCTATGCATGCGGCCTGGGCCAAGGATGAGATCTATTCAGGACAGACTTTTCAGAACATGAAGCTGTTGCTAAGCAACGTGACCACACCCAGTAGGTACCCAGCACAGGAGAAGTGTAGCCAGGGCTCTTGAAAAACTTATATCTCAGAGGAAAAGCAAGGTACAACAAAAGAAGGAAGCAACAGCAACCTGGGCCAGCTTCCCTCCACTTCCTGGGCATGGCCCCAGTTTGTGACAGGACAGATATTCTCTCTGACACAACTTCAGACGCTAAGCCCATCCAAAGCATGAACAGGAAACACAAAGACATTGCCACGGAAAAATGGGTTAAGTACACATAACATGTAATTTACAAAAAAAAAAGACACCAAAAACAAATGACTAACATGTATATCTATTCATAACTATCATTAAGGAGAAATTTAGAGGGAAATGGTAAAAATAGGCACACTTATAACTAGCTATAACTACCTAGGAAAAATCTCAAAAATAAAAAGAGCAAGTATGTAACCAGGCACAGCTGTAAGAAGTATGTAAAAGAAAAGAGACACTTTTCTGAAATTGATGGTGGAAGAGTGAAGAGGTCGGTGCTTCCAGAAGAATACGTGAGCTGTGCATCAAACTTTGACATACGAGCGCCTATAACCTCACACTGTTAGACGCTGGAGTTTAAAGTAAGGAACTAATTGGATGTGTATATAAAGACCAACTATGAAGACGTCTTTGTAACAGGCAGTGGAAATAACTTTGAAATGGCCTATCTGAAAGGAGAGGATATATTCGGCATATTTAGTATCAGGGACTGAACTCAGGACCTCGCGCTTGCCAGGAAGGCACTTAAGTCGCTGAGCTATCTCAATGGCTTATGTTTTCTTTAAAAGCTTGAGCTTTGCATTCCAATCTTAACCTTCCTAGTTGTATGGCACAGTAGAGCGGAAGTTCAGAGGCAGGGTAGACACTTAGAGACTGGCCAAGCATTGGTTACTATGGTAAAGGTAATGCTTGCTTTTTAACTAGCAAACAATAATTTTTAAAGACACATATTAGATTTATTGACAGCAAAAGAGATCTGTAACATTGTTAGGTTGGACAGAAAATATTATTACATCACATAGTGCCACCGGGCTAGAAGCGCTGATCCACATCAGAGCTCACCTCTCGCTCTTAGGCTGTGAGTGACAAGGACTCATTTACCCACAGTCCTCTGTTCTTGGTAATGGCCATGTAGACTAATCTTGGTTCAAAGCACTGAGAAGAAGAACACTTAGGTATTTCTGGGGAAAGCACTCCTCACCGAGAGAGATAAAGGGAACATTTCCCTTGCTGCCTCTATAGGGGACTGTATGCACTCAACACCAGAGCTGAGGTGACCACGAATACCAGCCAATCACCAGAAGCCAAAATGTCACAGGTGCTACAGGAATGCAGACAATGCATTCTCTTCCCAGGCTCCAACAAACTGCCTTGAACTGAGGTGCTTAAACAGCAAAAATGTGTTCTCTCACCATTCTGTGGGCTAGACATCCAAGGTCAGGGGGCCACACAGCGGTTTCTCTAGCTGCCTCTCTCCCTGGCTTGTGGATGGCCACGTTCGTTGCTTCCCTCTACCGTGCAGTTCCAGGGCAATCGCTGATGTCTCTTCCTCCTCCTTGGGGGGCATCAGTCCTGTGGGGTTTGGGCTCCTCACTTATAAATTCCTGTTACATCATGTTCTTTCTTAAAAGCCCTTTGGCGTTTGTCTGAGACGTGATGCAGTCCTTATCAGATGAAGAGCATCTTGCTGAACACCTGGGGTCTACACGTGATGAAAAGCTAAAACCTGGAGTTCAACATGGACACAAAAATTTAGTTCTCACTCAACTTCACCTTTAAAAAACGTCTGTAGAAGGCATGCTGCCTCAAGGCTGAGGAACCCAGTATATAGCCCTGGGAACCATGGCATGGCTGATAAATGTCTGTGCTAAGAAGAGGTGGCCCCATCTGTTGCAATCTAGGCTAAAAAAACACACAGGAAAAATAGATTAGAAAATCATTTGCATTGGGGAACGTGTAATTTTCACAGTCTCTCCCCAAAGATTATAAAACTGCGTCTTGAATGTGCAATAGTCAAGTAAAATATGTTCACAGTAAGCATTCTTCCCTCAGGAATTTGTTCTATTACTGGAAATTATGTAAATAACTTCCCCTAAGTGGTTTCTCTTAAAAAAAAATTAAAACTTAACTTACATATGTCTTCCACATTTTGCAGAGAAAGTATTTGTTGACTAGCTACATGGAATTATGTCAACTATTTACATGGCTGCTAATTTCTTTTAAATCCTGCATCAATTTACAACTGTACTTTCTGAGTTGTGTGAGTTTCTATAGAAATTAAAATAATAAAATTAGCTATTAAACTGTTTCACACATTTCTTTTCCATGATGGGGTATCCTCTCATGCAAAAGAGCAGATCTGTTATTAAATTTCAAGATACATTTCATTCAAACTCAGTCTAAAAGTGTTATGAAAAAGTATTTCTTTTAAAATTAAAATAATGGCCAGGTGTGGCGGTGCATACCTGAAATTCTAGCACTCGTGAGGCTGAGGCAGGAGGATTGTTTTGAGTTTGAGACCAGCCTGGGATACAAAGTGAGCTCAAGGCCACCCTGAACTGCATAGTGAGACCCAGCTTCAAATAGACCAAAAATAAAACAATAAAAAAAAAATTGTAGACTGAGTCAGCACTAGCTGGAGGTAGAAGGCCCGTGTGCCCTGTGTGAGGCCCTCAGTGCTGGCTCCAACCTAATGGATACCTACTTGTATCATAGTAATGACCTCCATAGGCAGGAGGTAAGGAAAGGGAATAGGGCTCCATGGAGCCTGCCGTGACCTCCTAAAGCCAAAGGCGATCAGGCCCAGGGGAACTGATGTGCCAACTGAAACATCAGGGAGAGAAATCTCATTTAGTCCTAAGTTTATGACAAGTCTGAACCTCAGCATGTGATTTTTAATAGATGTTAGCATTTTGACAAATACAGAACTTTGCAAACATTTTGGACTTTGAAAACGGAGTGAAATCATTTGTGAAATTGTTTCACCAGTTTTCTTCCAGGAAATGCTAGCCAGTTTCCTTCTTTCATTAGAAGTACTAGGCGTGCCCATCACAGAAGCCAGCTTAACCTGGATTTCAGATAAATTTAAAGAATCTGCGTCGTAAGTGCACGCAGAGTCCTACCTGATGCCAGGACAAAACAAACCAGTATCACCTCTGCCCCAGACTCCAGCGTGTGGGGTCTCCAGCTCTGACTGTTTGGGGCCCCTCCTTCCCCCTTCTGGCTGGCCAGGGAGCTATTTGGATAGCCTAGTCTCTGTGCCATAAACTGTGTTTGAGTATTTGGAACACTTTGAACAGTAATGTTACTGTGTTCATGTTACATTTTAAAAGAGTATGAAAATATGTATATGTATATTTATTTTATTTGTGTGTGTGTGTGTGTGTGTGTGTGTGTGTGGTACTGGACATTGAACTCAGGACCTTGTGCTTGCCAGGCAGATGCTTATGCCACTGAGCTATCTTACCCACCATGTTTTACTTTACAGTAAAACAAAAGAATTGTTTAACATTATTAAGAACTCCAAATAGACAAAAGTAACTACTAGAAGGCCACCTTGCCACATTCCCAGGATTTGCACATCTTGCCCAGGGCATCTTTGCACAGGATTGGCCACCATGCCCAGCACGGACAGTGTCCTTGGAGCACTGAGGCTGTAGGTGGCCAGCTCTTGCCTCTGAGGATGACACGATCACACCCTACTGGACCCTGACCTCTAAGGTAAAAATCAAACAGTCAAACTTCATCTCATTCAAAAGGTGTGGGAAGGGAAGTCAGGTGTGGTGAGCCCTGGTTTTTGTGTATCATTCCCATCACCTTGAGAACCTGTATGCACGACCTCTCTCACCCTGTATGTCACCATGTACACTGGGCAGGAAGCGAATCAGGATTCTTAGCTACCTGGCAACTGGTAAGGGCGTCTTCACTTTTCACTCAGTAACTTGAAGCTTTGGGGCCATGTTCTCTGTGGAGCGAGCTTCGTGTCAATAGCCTACCTTCAATTACTTCCATGTGGTTTTCCTCACGCATACTTTCCCTATTATATGAGAAAAAATGGCTGGAGACACAGTGCATTTTATGTAACAAATTAAGTATAGGTTTTTAAATGTTTTCACAAATGTTACATAGTGAAGTAACCACCAAGTGAATTATTGTAGTACCTCTGTCAGAGATTCATTTTAATTTAATAAAAGCTAGATTGGATGTCAAGTTTGTGGTGTGCACAGAACAGAGGTTGTATACATAAGGGACACTGCAAATGTGTGCAGCTGAGGGCAGGCCAAATAGCTCAGCAGATTAAAGGACCTGCAAGCAGGCGCAGGGGCCAGGGGTTTGATCCCCAGGCCTGCAGTGCCGGCCCTGCCCCCAGAGCAGGAGGAGATGGCAGTTGAGACTGGGCGTGGTGCCACCCACCTGTCATCCCAGCTCCTAGGAGGCTGTAAACAGGAGGATCACTATGAGTCTGATCTAATAGTGAGGCCCTGAACACTCTGTAGACCCTTCCCTAAAATAAAAAATAATAAAAAAGCAAAAATAAAAATGTGAAAAAAAAATGTGTGTGACTGAGTGGCAGACACAACATATAGTGAAGCCAGGACAGCTTCTGGTACTCTCAGTACTGCTTTCCAAGCCTGTGAAAATCAGCACTTATGCAATTAATCAAAGAAAATAAATTTCTATTTCCATCTCCCAAATCAACAATTATATTTACTACATTTAAGGGCATCTCTTTGTGAAACAAGTTTTTCCAACATGGCAAATAGGTTGCAGGCCTGGAAAATTGGGCTCCAGTCCACTCTTCACTGTATGCAAACTTGATTTATAAGATTTGTCCATGTTATGAAAAACAGACCTATCAGGCTATTTTTTCAAGTTTCTTAAGTTCTATTAATTTCATCAAGAATCCAAGACACAGTTGGTCAAATGAGAAGAGGAATTAATACCTGGGCGTCTCTTCTGGGGACTGGCGCAGGCAGCCAAGGGAAGGGTTTGATGGTGCTGAGTGACCAATGGGTGTCACGCGCCAACGCAAGGACGCACAGAAGGCAGCGTTGCTCAGTGACAGGCATGAGCCCTGCTAAGATTGCAAGAGGAAGAGGTAGCTCCTGAAGACAAGGAATTTTAGAAATTGCAGGCGATCACTGAAACGCAGAGTGCCTCGCACCGTCACTGCCCTTCGCCTAATATCAAGGTTGCGCTCTCCAAGAGTGCCTGACAGGATCATCATAGAGGTGGGGGGGGGGGGGGGGCTGGAAGATACCAAGAAAGACAGAAGAAGAGGGCTGGCGAGGTAGCTCAGCAGATTCAGTGCCTGCTTAAGCAAGCGCAGGGCCTGGGGTTTGATCCCCACTCCGGCCCTGCCCCCTGGGTGCGCTGAGCCCGCCACTGAGACTGGGTGTGGTGGCGCATGCCTGTAATCCCAGCGCTAGGGAGGCAGAGGCAGGAGGGTCACTATGAATCGAGCTGTGCAGTGAGACTCTGTACCCAATACATTAAAAAATAAAGGAAAAGAAGCATGTGAAGACAGCCCGTCAGAGGGAGGCACAAATCTTCTCCGTCTTCATTCCGTTGATAAAAGTGGCCATGCTGGAGGTCAGGGTGCTGTGGAAAGGCTGGTCCCCGCAAGCAGCGGCTTCCCAGAGATGATCCTATCCCCAAGAAGGAGGTGCACGCGTTTGTTGAGCAGCTGCCTCCCCTGCCACAGCTAACTCTGGCTTAACAAGCTGAGGTAAGAAATTGGTGTAGGGTTTTCATTCAGTATTAGACAAGATTATTTCCCTGAGTGAATTTATAAGTATAAAATTATATTTGGGATTTTATTTTAAAGGAGTGAAATTGTAGAGCCCTGATTTCATTGTAATTTTACTGATAAAAACTAAAGACCATCAGTTTTTTCAGTGTTACATTAAGAACCATTTTGGCAGAGGAATTGCAAATCAGCTGAGATTATTTAATTTTTTGTCTTGTCTTTTCCCTTGTGCTATCTTGAGCAGGATTCTTTCGGCCTAAGAAAGCAAATCTCCCAACAAATGAAAAGCCATTAAATGTATAGAAATTAAGAAAAACAAGGGAACGCAGACAGCTTAAAATAGCACGCTGGCTTCTGCATATTTGGTTTAGTTACTGTTGCCGCTAAGCGCTGTCCCATCAAACCACATAACCCTAAGAACGTCATTCAGTCTGGTCACACTGTTTTCACTCAAATGACACATGGAAGAGTTGACGCGCCCTCGCCGTGCCCACAGATGGGGTGGGAGGATCAAGTCAAAGGAGTGTGCACGTTTTGTATGCATGCGCCTGTGGAAAACAGAAATCTACAAACAAAAATAATATCAGTAATGATTATAAAAGTAAACATATAACTTGCTTTCACCTTAAGCCCATGTCTGAGCTTAACCAAGGAGTATGTGCCAGCGAGGATCACTGTCCAGGCCTCAGAAGCGGCATCACGTAGTCGAGGCAGCTGGTGAGCAGCCAATGCCTCGTCTACCTCAAGCTACATTTAGAGGGCGGCTCATGGGGAGGCTGGAATTCCACCAGGCACGCAGCTCTGCTTACAGTACGGATTCCACTTATAGCCCTGTTCAGAGTACAGAAGCGTAAACCAGGCAGCAGCCATGGATTTATGGAGCCAAGGCAGGGGGCATGGTGTTCTAAACTATTTAATCTCTGCTCAGATTTTCAGACTATACTTTGATAAAAATGGCCTCCATAGTAATTTTGAAAGATTTAAAATTCAAATTTTCAGTATTTTTATTATCAATAATGTTAGTAAATTTACTGAATAAAGAATGTTCACTCTAACTTCATTAAAGCGTTTTATTCTCCTTCAGCATTTGAGAATTTCCAAACAAATCAGAGTAAAAGTTCTTATCACATGTCAGCAGTCCTACCTGCCACACTGTACCAGACCCCCACAGACTGTGGATGCTTTGGAAAAATATACTTTTGATGAGGAAAAAAAAGTATAGGTGCAAACGGAGAAGTAAAGTATAGTGAAAATATTACCACATGTTATCAAACTTTTAAGTAAAAAACAGCCTATTCTTCTTTATTAAATACTGTTATGAAAATAAAACTCTAATCTCTTCCTTTTAAATGATATTTGATAATTTTTAAATATAAATCTTTGTGTTTAGCTAACAACCTACAAGTGTATATTTGTTCACACATTTATGTTGAACAGAAAATGGTAACTATGGATGAAGGTTCTAGAAAATACTGTTTTTCTTCAACTCGTTTTGGTTTTCACATTGAAACATATGCTTGGTCAAAAGTCCTCAATCTAGAAGTTACCTCATTAACTGTGGTGTCAGGTCCCTAGGGCTGCCAAGACAAAACTCCCTAAATGGCATTGTTTAAACAACAAGTTTATCTTCTCACATTTCCAGAGGCTGGGAATCTGGGATCAAGATAGTGGCATGCCAGCACCTTCTGAGGGCAGAGAAGGAAGGACTCATCACAGGACTGTTTCCTTGGGTGTTAGTGACCATCTTCACTCTTAGTGGCATTCTCTACTTGATAGCCTAACTCCAGTTCATCCTTTTTCATTAGTATGATAATGAAACCTGGATGAGGGCTTCATGCTGGATGAGGGCCTCATTACTCCATTCTAACTTGACAAAGACCCCCTCTTCCAATGAGCTCACGTTCTCAGGCAGTAGAGGTGAGGGCTTTGGCATGTGAGGACACAGTGCGACCCACAACAACATAACCCTAACCTTCCCGTGCAAGCAGGTGTTGGTATAAAAGTGGTAGATATGCAGCTCAAAGTGGGAGATAAGGGCCCTCCAGATAGATCAGCAGATTGAAGAGCCTGCTTAGGCAGCCGCAGGGACCAGGGCTCAATCTCTGGCACCACATGCTGCTCAGGTCCTGCTCCCAGGTGCCCTGAGCTGGCCACCAAGTCTGGATGTGGTGATGCACACTTGTAATCCCAGCTTGGGAGGCTGAAACAGGAGGATCACTATGAGTCTGATCTGTGTAGTGAGACCCTATAGGTCCTGTACTAAATACATTAAAAAAGTGGGAGATTATTTCAAATTTACATTTTTGCATAATATCTTAAAAATTCTCAGTCTATCTGGTTCAAGTGACTTGTTAAGGGTCTACCTTAAAGCTCCTAGAAACACATTTATACCTTGGGTTTTCTTATATCACCCCTCAGGGATGCTGGCCACAGCCATATGTTAATTTTAGTCTGTGAAGTTTATTAAGGTGAATAATGGGAGCAGATCTTTGCATTTTTATTCTAGATTTATATGAAGTGTAGCTGCCTATTTGTGCTCTACTTGATAATTAGAAGGAGTTTTGACTTTTTATTAGCTAACTCTTATCCCTTCTCTGGTAATAGAAACTATATAACACAATGTTATTTTTTTCCTTGATAATCTGTTATCAGAATGAATGCTTTCATAGCAAGAATGTCAAGTTTTATGATGGGAAATCTGTTTTTTCCTCAGATGTATTATGTTTTACTTCAGCTCTGCATGTGTGTTTGTGCACATGTCTGGCAAGCTCCTCTCTAAAACTTTTGGGACACACATGGGGAAAGTGAGGCAAAGACTTAGCGTGCCGCCGTTCTGTCCCTCGTCATGCTGATGGGCCCAGGCCCAGATCAAGGGTGGCGTGTTTCCTCCTGGCCTTTGGGACTTTATGCCAGCTTTAAGCCAGTCTGTCTGTCCACAGCAGGGGCTACATGGGGACAGAACTATCTGCTGCTTAAACTTAACATGTGTTCTGCGGATGCGCACCTCTCAGGGTTCGCTTGCACCTCGGTCATTTCCGCCGGCTGTGGTCTCATAGTCAGGATGTTGCCAAGACTTTGTCCTGGTTAGCACTGGTAGCTAGCACGCTAACTGTTGATATACACATAGATGAAAAAGAGCTGAACCAGATTCGCAATCATGAACACATTTTTACTGAAAACACTATACTATACAAAGTTTAAAGAAAATTAGGAGGGGCCGGCGAGATGGTTCAGTGGTCTAAAGCGCCTGCTTAGGAGGGCTCAGGCGACTGCGGGGACTGCAGTTCGATCCCCGGCACCACATGCTGCGCCAGCGCCACCACCAGGGCAGGCTGAGCCAGCCACAAAATGAATAAATAAAGAAACAAGCAAACAAACAAATAAATAAATAAAATTTTAAAAAAAGAAAATTAGGAGAGAACTATGAGAAGTATAATTCGTCATAGCATAATTCCAAATTCTATAGAGATTTTATAGCCCCGTGGGGGAAAACATAACTGATTCCAATAACACTCGTTTTGTTTTCATCTGTGATTGTCATGGATGCTTTTGCTTTTTTTGGGGTGCTGAAAATGAGCTGAGAAAAAATCTCTTTGAACATAGATTGAACTTTTTTATTTGGTTTGTGCGCTTTTGATATTGTTAGTTTTTATTTTTGTTTGTTTGTTTTCTCTGGTGTCAGGGATTGAACTCAGTACCTTGTGTTTGCCAGGCAGGCATTTTGTGCCACTGAGCTATCTCCTGGCCCCTGGTATTATTCGTTTTTAATTGTCTTCTAAAATGGAGAATTAACATGATGGTATCTGTTCTCAGCTGAACAAGTTGGATGTTTCAGTTGCTCTTGGGCTAATGGGCTTATAGTGTCTGTCTGTCTGTCTGTCTGTCTGTCTTTCTCTCTCTCTCTCTCACACACACACACGTGCACATACAACTCACAAATTCCTCATCACATTAACTTCTTGATTCACCAGATTAAGCTTAAAAACCCAAGCCTCATACTACTATACTACAAATTTGCTTTCCTAGCAATCAATTTCCAGTCCTTTGTGATTCTATTTCACAAAAGGTTTATACAAGCATTTTATTATATTCTGAGGTGAACCACTTCATGGTTTTCTGGAAAACCTTTTCACTGCATACTCAGATGTGCTTCATTGTCAGTAGCATGCTTCCATTAGGAGCATGAATTGCAATTTTTGTTGTTGTTGTTGTTTCACTTTTTATGTATTTGATAGAGTCTCGCTATGCAGCTCAGACTCACACTGATCCTCCTGTTTCCAGCCTCCCCAGTGCTGGGATTACAGGCGCGTGCCACCACGCTGGACTCCATCGTCAGCTCAGCGCGTCCCAGGGCTGGGGCCAGAATGCCATGCTGGGGATTGAACCCTGGTCGTCAAGCTTGACAAAGTAGGTGCTTAGTCCACTTAGCTATCTCGCCTGCCCTTGAATTACAATGTTGATCTGCTGCTTTTTAAAAATAAAATTTGACTGAAAATGTTCAACAGTAAATAAATCTGTATTGTTTCTACTGCATCACATTGTTGATAGATAACCACTAAATAATTAGAGCAAATGGCATGAGATACCATCTTAATAGGTACCTGTTACGGCACAGTTAAAACCATCTCTTGCCTTACTAGTGTACGTTTGATTAAGGAGATCATTAAAATTAAGTCCACTGCAAGTATTTTTATGACTTTAGAGCTAAGACTATGCTTCGTAAGACCTGAATATTGTGTTGAAAACTTCACTACTAAAAGTTCACTCAGGTGCCAGTGAGATAGCTCAGCAGACTAAGTGCCTGCTTAGGCAAGCGCAGGAACTGAGGGTTCAGTCCCAGGTACCACATGCTGTGCCAGCTCTGCCCACAGGGCGTGCTGAGCCTGCAACTGAGTCCAGGCATGGTGGTGCACTCTTGTAATCCCAGTGCTGGGGAGGCTAAAAGCAGGAGGATCATTATGAGTCTGAGCTGCATAGTGAGACCAGTACCAAATATATGAAAAGTTAAAAATAAAGTTCAGTCAGAAGCAGAAAATTTAAATATTTTTTCTTTCATATTTTATAAGGCTGATTTGGTTCATTTATACCTACAATATCACCAGACTTTGTTGGACATTTCAGTCTGAGCTATTTGTATACATTTACAAATTGGATAGCACTTCGATAAATTCCTTTTTTTCTCTGAGCCTCAAAACCCCCAAGCAAGATCATTATACATTCATATCAGAGTTGTTCTGACCACTGATAGATGCATAATGCAGACATATTAAATCACCAAATGGGTAACAAAAAAATCTCTTTCCACCTATTTCTTTTTAGGAAAACATTTGGTTACTAGAGTATTTTAATTATTTACATAAACTGATAGAATCAATCAGGATACAATTTTAACTTCAGAATTTAAGCCAAGCTACTTTCTAGCTTGTTTTATTTAACAAAAGAAATTAATCCTGGGCGTCTGGTTATCTGAAGTCTCTCAAATAACAAGAAAGTCCCACAGCCAATAGCTTCTCTGGTGTCCTTCATGTCATTCTAGATGCTGGGCCTATGGACCTGTGTTGAATAATTCAGCAACACTTTCTGTTTGTGACCAAGTGTCCATGCCCAGCCTTTCACTGCAAGACCTTCTGTCCACCCTTCAGACTCCTTGACCCAACATAGCAATCAGATGGGGCTGGCATGCCTGGCACTGAGACTGAAGGGTATACACTGGCATAGGATACCCAAAATTTGGCCAAAAAGTATTAATAAATTGTACATGGGTTTCACAATGTTCTTTCCTAAAAATAGGTGTGCATTTAACTCAACGTCTCTATAGAAAGCCTGAAATTAGAAAGCAAAACTTTCCAATTCTCAATTTATAGGTTCATATATTTTCCCAAATCATTCCTGTAAAGACATTATAATAATAGTTCATACTGAAATAAAATGTCTCAGTGTGCTTCAGGTACCCTATAGGTAAGTGGATTAAGGCAAAAGAAAAAGGAAGAGGTGACCATAATTTACGAACTTTGTGAAGTTCATGTGTCACCTTCTCTGTAGTGCTAACTTGTCAAAACCGGAAGAAGCTTGCTGGGTCACTAAATTTCAATGTCACACCTCACCTGCACATGTGACAGCTTCCTCATATGCATGTATTATTATAAGCAATGTCCTAAGTATGATTTATTCAATTATATATTATTATAAACCAAGTACTTTAAATTGAAGAAATGAATTATCTGCATTTATTTTTAAGTCCATTTCAATATGTATCATACTAATACTAGAGAAGTTATGCAGCAAAGAACTAGGTGTTTATTTAGTGTGATTTTTTTCTCTAATGCTTTTTGGCTGATTTGCAGGATTTCGTCTTCCTTACATCCATCCTTGCTATAGAACCCTCTTATTTCTCCCTCCTATTGCAGGAGAAACCTGGAACTAAACAAGCTTTAGAAATGAAGCCTCTGGCTCAGAAACACTGTGAGCAAACCAGAGATCGCTGTCAGCGCTGTGACATCTACCAGCACAACCGCAACCCCGACCCACCGGAGACAGGAACACCTGCAGCTCCCAGGGCTAACAGGAAACATCTTTCCACGTGGATTTAGTTTTTGTGGGCACTTAATCTTATTTTATCCACCCAGGATGTCAGTTCTGCTCTCCAAAGCCATTTAGTAGCTCCTTTATGTGGCATTGTGGGCTCTGTGTAGCATTAAAAGCTATTAATGCAAGCAGCTATTGAATAGCTTCCAGACAACTAATCTACGATGTGGGGAAATGCACAATGGATTCCGCTGTAAATTTACGTACTAAATGTTGTATTCTTAAAGTACTGATTTTAAATTCTCTAAAAAGAAGAACTGTATTAGGTCAACAACGTTAAAGTAATTTTCTGTCATTTTCATTTATCAAATACCCTAAATTTATAAAGCATGAAACTTATTATTTATATAAAACTATCATAGAATGGTATCATAGGCCTTAAAATCAGTTAATTCTACTTTTGTGCACAGCTTCTTCTGGACTAAAACCCAGGTGAAATGTAGGTCATTAAGAAAGCAATGGAGGGGCCAGTGAGATAGCTCAGTGGTCTAAAGCGTCAGCTTAGGCAAGCACACAGGGACTGAAGCTCAATCCCCGGCACTATATGCCACACTAGCCCCACCCCCAGGGCAGGCTGAGCTGGCCATTATATATATATATATATATATATATATATATATATATATATATATATATATATATATATATTTGTGCAATTGGTAACCTTTGCATAGAAATTGAAACTTTCTGTTTTTAGGAGACATCTATCCTACCTTTATACTTGGTTATGTGTTATACTTGTGCAATTAATGCCCAACTAAGAAATTTCAATGCTATTTAAAATCCGTCTTGCTTACCTTGCTCAGCACTGTCTTCCTGTTTGGAGTCTAACGACCTAGAGGTAGAATATTTGTTCTAATTCGCCCATGTAGAGAGCGAGCAGATTCTAAGGCACACACGTCATAGAGGGCAAGTCCCAAAGTTAGAGACAATTTATTTTTAGTTAAACCTATCTGGTAAGGCCAAGAATGTCAGGTAACAACAACCCAAGAGGATTACTATTTGAAAGCCTTCTGGGAAAGCCGGTGACTTTGATGTAAATTGAAAACAACTTCAGACTGAGCTGAAATGAAAAAAGGACTACCAGAAAGGGATTTGTGCTTTGACTTGAAGTGGCAAATGTCTCATAATCCATACAAAATGTATCAAAGAATGTAACAAAGGTATAATTTGGTCCAAACTTAAGAGGGGGTCTTGGAAATCTAGAGGATTGAAGCAAAATAAAGAAGTGCTAAAAGACTGCACAGGGACCAGCGAGATAGCTCAGTTGACTAAGCGACTGCTTTGTTAAGTGCCGGGATCAGGGTTCAACCCCTGGTCCCCATGCTGTGCCTGCCCCGCCTCCGGGATGCACTGAGCTGGTGACTGGGAGTGGTGACGCACGCCTGTAATCCCAGCGCTGGGGAGGCTGAAAACAGGAGGATCACTATGATCCCGAGTTGTGTAGCGAGACCCTATACCAAATACATAAAATTTGGGGGACCACCTACTCGGGGCACCCCCCCAGTCCCTCTCTCGGATGGGCCCTTTCTTTCCCTCAATAAATATGTTCTCACCATCAAAAAATACATAACATAAAGTGCTGCAGGCATCTTCTCCAGCACAAGGTGCAGGCCCTGAGATGAATCAGGAGAAGACAGAAAAGTCCTGAGCTGAAGGGATTTGTTTCCCCAAACCCAGAGGTCACCAGTGTGGGTAGAAGTGGCAGAGACACCTGGAGTCTGCAGCACTCTTCTTCTAAGCTTTCTTCTGAGCTGATGGCATTGGGCATGGAGATGACAATAGACTGCGGGAGCAATGAGAGGACGTCTCCGAAGCCACCTCTGTACTTTCAAACCAAAGATGT
>PVKN010019907.1:0-16175 GCA_004027915.1 Capromys pilorides | reverse complement strand
TTCTTTTATACAGGGGCTCACAATTGAGAATTTGCATTGGAACCTGGAGACTTGGGACTTGGACTTTTCAGCAATGCTGAAACTGTTGGGACTTTGACAACTCTTCGAGATGGACTCAAATGTCTTTTGTACAAAGGGATGTGCATGAGACTTTGGGGGTCCAGGGGCGGAATGTTATGGTTTATGTCTAGTTGTCCCCTCAAAGCTTCATGCAATCATGGGGCGGGGACTACTAGAATTTGAGACATGAGTCATGATCCACTAGGATTATGTGTTACAATTTGTTCCTCCCTGGAGCATGACCTGGGCCTGCCTAGGATATGATTGGCTCCTCCCTAGAGCGGGATCAAGGGCCCATCCTGGGGTGTGACTGGTTCCACCCTAGGGCACAACGGGCCCAACGTCAGAGTGACTGAGCACAAAGAGACTTTTTAAAGTGCTGTTACTCTCTGCTCCGGTGAGTTGGTTGTTCTGCCACCATGAACTGATGCCCTCTGCCCTGTTCCACTCAGCCTTGGACCAGCCGAATATGGACTGAAACCTCCAGCAACTGTGAGCTAAATAAACCTTTCCTTCCTTCATTTTGAGTGTCGGGTATTTGTCCCAGCAACGAGTAAAAAGTAACTAAGACATCATACTAATTTTATTTTTATTATTTTTTATTTATTTATGTTATGGCCGGCTCAGCCTGCCCTGGCGGTAGAGCTGGCACAGCATGTGGTGCTGGGGATCAAACCAAGGTCCCTGCAGTTGCCTAAGCTTGCCAAAGCAGGCACTTCAGACCACTGAGCCATCTTGCCAGCCCTGTCATACTAATTTTATTTTATTTTTTTTTTTAAATTTTATTTATTTATTTATTTGCTTGTTGTGTTTGTTTGTTTCTTTATTTATTTATTTTGTGGCTGGCTCAGCCTGCCCTGGTGGTGGCGCTGGCGCAGCATGTGGTGCCGGGGATCGAACTGCAGTCCCTGCAGTTGCCTGAGCCTTCCTACGCAGGCGCTTTAGACCACTGAACCATCTCGCCGGCCCTGTCATGCTAATTTTAAATCAATTAAAACAACTTTCTTTAGAAATTAATCCATATCACATTGAGAATTCCATAAAACATGCAAAACATTTCTACTGATTGGCATAGTAGGTGTCGCACCTTGAATTAGGAAAGCAATAAACCTAGCAATGTTTCCTCAATTTCAAACTTATACAACCCAACTCACAAATCTATTTACAACATATAGCCCTCATACCATACAGGGCTACATTGGTACTGCACCCTCAGAAAAGTGTTAAATGGTTTTGTCACATAATATAGCCCATAAAAATCTAGGGAATCAAAATAGTACTTGTATCACGTTTTTAAAGTAGTTCTGGGTTCACAGAAGCATAATTTTGAAGACTCATGGAGCCAGGCATGATGGTACATGCATGCCTCTATTCCCAGCACTTGGGAGGCTGAGGCAGGAGGATCGGTGCAAGTTCAAGACCAGCCTGGGCTACAAAAGTGAGCTCAAGGCCAGCCTGAACTGCATAGTGACACTCTGTCTCAAAAAGACAAAGATTTCCTTTTAGTCTTCCCAACTTTTTTTTTTTTTTTTGTATTTATGACTTATTCCCTACTTTTGAAACTAGCCCATTTGGACTGCTATGGGACAGGCACTTTGAACTGTTTACTATTCAAGCATTCAGCCTATGTCAGAAGACTCAATGTGAAATGTTTGGTATTGACTAAAGCATACTCAACAATTGGGCAAAAGACAAATTAAAAATACTATAATTCACTATCATCAGTCCTTCTCCATACCATCCCTATGGCCTGCTATAGGACATGTATAAAAAAGAATAAAACTGTTTCACAATTTAAAAATTTAATCAGTTATATCTAATACCTAAATTTTTTGAGGATTTGTTGTGCTTTATATTACAATGTTCTTTTCTTGGAGGCCTTAAACGAACGTATCCTAAACAGTCATTTAGGCATCTAAAAAAACAGGGACAAGAAGGGGAAAGTGCCCACTGGTGTGTGTTATACAGCAACATTAACTTGAGAGATTAAGTAAAGTTTAGGTAAGATAAGAAAACTCTTCATTCTTTCTGAACAGATTGTTAATAACAAAAGCTAAATTTTGCTGAGTGCTATACGTGACTGTGCTAAATGGTTTAAGATTCATTATAATCTATATAATCCTATAAATCACACTATTGAAGATACAATCCAACTCCCTTTTGCTGAGTTTACACTATCAGTGCTCGCACTGGGCCATTTTTAGAGGCTGTCATCAGAAGAAGGTAGACAATCTGCATCAGGAGTATTATAATGGAAAGCAGGCCAGCCACTGAAACTGCAGGCTTTGCAACAAGCCTTACTTGGAAAACCATACACATGTGCTTACGGCAAAGTAGCAACGGGCCTAAAGCCATGTGTTTCCAGGTACCACGATTAGCTCCATTTTTCATACAGGGATGCTGGTAAAACAAAGACTGTACTAATAAGAATCATATGTAAAGCTAATTTTGAAAAGAAAAAGCTAAAAAAATATTCAAAATCAATATTCTGCTTGTGGCAAGAGGAAAACTCTCATTTAGTGAGCTGAAATACCATTCTAAATTCAGAGTAGGGTTCTGAGGGAGTTAGGCCTTACTAAGAGATTCGAGGCCCTTAAGTGAATCCTTAGCCAGTGACCAGTTGTGATTACCCATGGAACTAGCATGGTGGTGCATTCCTTTAATCTCAATACTGAAGAGGCTGAGGTAGGGTGACTGTGACAAGTTTAAGGCCAGCGAAGCCTGTATGGACTACACAGTGAGTGTAAGACTAGCCTAAACAGGCTGGCCTGATAGCTCAGTGGACTAAAGTGCATGCTTTGGCAGAGGGCAGCGGCCAGGGTTCGATCCTCAAGTCTGCTGTGCCAGCCCCACCCCTGGGGGTGCACTAAGATGGTGATTGAGATTGGGCAAGGTGGTGCCCACCTGTAATCCTAGCATTCTGGGAGGCTGAAAACAGAATCACTACAAGTCCAATCTATGTAGTGAGACCCTGTAGACTATATATCCTCTGTCCTAAATGCATTAAAAAAAAGACTAGCCTGAACAAATAAGCAAATAAAAAGGACATAAAACAATATAAAAATTATCTCAATGTAAAAAAGCCTAGCCTGAATTACACAGCAAGATCATGGGTATTTTAAATTATGATCACTCAAATTAAAATTCTGTACAAATGCATAGTGTCCATTATAGTCTAAACTAAAAATGGCAAACTGTCCTTATTTAAGACATTAACACAGCTGAGCATGATGGCGCATGTCTGTAATCCTAGCACTTGGGAGGCTGAGGCAGGAGGATCAGTGTGAGTTCGAGACCAGCCTGGGCTACAAAAGTGAGCTCAAAGCCAGCCTGAACTGCATAGAGAGACCCTGTCTCAAAAAAGACAAAAAAAAAAAAAAAAAAAAAAAAAAAAAAAAAAAAAAAAAAAAAAAAAAAAAACAAACAAAAAAAACCTATCCAACTTGGGCCAGGGAGATAGTTCAGGGGCACAAGTGCCTGCCTGGCAAGTGCAAGGTCCTCAGTTCGATCCCTGGTTCTGCCAAAAACATGAACACTAACTCAGCCTTCAAACTGAATACTTTTATTTTTTTTTAACTTTATTTATTTATATTATGGCCAGCTCAGCCTGCCTTGGGGGTGGGGGCTGGTGCAGCATGTAGTATCTGAGATTGAACTGCAGTCCCTGTGGTTGCCTAAGCAGGCGCTTTAGACCGCTGAGCTTTCTCACTGGCCCTCTCAAGCTGAACACTTTTAAAGTTTTAAAAATTAATTTATAAGAGAGAAAGAGCCGGGCATGGTGGGACATGCCTCTAATCCCAGCACTCAGGAGGCCGAGGCAGGATAACTGTCGAGAGTTTGAGGCCAGCCTGGGCTACAAAATGTGCGTGTGTCTTAGCTCACACACACACAAAGTGACAAAGGTGGGACATATGTCATATATTTCACAGAGCCACTTAATCTAAAGGTCAAAGGAGCCAGATAGAGCAGTTCTAAGAACTAGAAGGCTGTGAAACAAGTTTCCTAGTGTGATGGATTAACTATAGGTCAACTTGTGACATCTAGGTAGCTAGTGCTGGGTGAGGAAGGCCCACCTGAGGATTGCTGCCAACAGCATAAAAGGATGACTGAAGGGGAAGATGGTGCACTGTTGGGTCTCTTGGAGAAGCTTGTCATGCTGGCTTTCCTGATATGAACTCAGCTATTCTTACCATTGAAGGAGCTCACATCCTCAATGTTGCTGTGGATGTCTGTGGTTGTTTTCAAGAAAGCTCTGGTTCTTATCCTGAGCATTGCTTTATGGCTCCAGAAAAGATCCTTGAGCCTGCTGGCACAGATCCTTCGTTTTGCAGACTTTCTCTCTTCCACCTCGGACGTTTGGGCCTTCCCAATGTAGAACCTTAATACAGACTTGCAAGGACATTGTTGGGGACTCTTGGCCTCCAGCTGGATTCCTGCAGGACATTGCTGTGGGATCTAGAGCCTCAGAGGGATTCTCTGCGTTTCTAATGTGTGGACAGATTTCCTAAAGTCTTTTGCATTTGACTTTTTGGGCAAATATTATAAAATACTCCTGTAAGTTATGTGTTCTGTATTAAATCTATTGCCTTGAAAGCCCTCAATACAATACTTGGTCCTATACAAGGAAATCTAACCTCAGAAACTTTGAGTCTTCTAAATCACTTGTGAACTAGAATAAATTTTATAGAATTCAGAATGGAACTGTATTAGAAGAAAATGTACCAGGGGCTGGGGAGATAGTATTGCCAAAAAAAAAAAAAAAATCTACCAGAGAAGAAAACACTAATGTCACAACACATGTAAGAGTTGGAAAAGAGAACTACTAGAATGTAAATATTTCTAAAACTTCACTTACTGATAAAAAAAATTTTACATAACAAGTTTAGCCTCATCAGTTCAAACTAAAGCGGCATCCATGACAGGTTTAAGGAGAGAGAAGATCTTTCTCAGGAAGCACAGAGGTTATTAGTCACATGGGTCATCTGACTCATAGGATCTCATGGAGACAGAAACCTTCAATTTCAGGAAGAAACCACTTTGAAGCCAGATGCAACCAGACAAGTTGGGCGGGCAGGGGACAATAAGAGGATGTGAACTCCTTTCAATGATCTTTACTCTAGGACTCACATGTAAGTCCTCACTGAAAATTTAGTTTATATAGTACTCTTCCAAAAATGAAAACTCCATATCACTCTGGAAGTTTTGAAAATACAGAAGATATACTTAATTACTTTCTCCAAACTCAAACTTTTTCTCTTCTTGCAAACTAATATAATTCAGTCTCTGAATCTACTTAATCAAATTTTTGTGACTATTCTAAGTCTTTCGTTTCATAATTCCAAGAAAGTTGTTCGCATGGTACAATGTTCTACTTGCAGAATACTGTATCAGTATCTCATGTCTTTCAGAAGACTGACTCTCACTCTCTTCTGGGTATGACTGTGCCTCTCAGAGGTATTCTCTGCTGCACCTCTGTGGCCAACTGCACAGTTCTTGAACACATGCTGGCTTCAGTGCACTCACACCTTCCAGGCTGCCATCCACCTCTGTTCCAGATTCATGTGCACAAAATCATTTCCTTATTCACTGTTTGATAACTAAGGTCTACTTCCTTAGGTAAACCACCCCAATTTCACTCAATCCTATACTCTTTATACACAGCCAGGAGAAAAATGCTCTGTATGATAAGAATTTGGAACCTTGGCATTTTGCTAAAAATTAGAATTGAAATTTAACTTACCTCCAGGAAACACGATTATTTGAATTTTGATTATGAAAATGAGAGAAGTAAGCAATGTTACTCCATCTCTTAGGAAAAACTTTTCTCACCAACAAGTATAATCCCATACCTGTTCTCCTTGCCGTTCTGAATTACTGAGTGTCTGTCTGCAGTAGTTCTCTCACTGCAAACATAAGTATTTCGCCTTGTCATTCCACCAGATGCTGTGTTGCTCTGCAAGAAAAGGGTATTTTTGTTTTAATCTATAGTTAAGTATAGGCAGGGTGTGGTGGCCCATGCCTAAAATCCTAGCACTTGAGAAGCGAAAGCTGGAGGATCAATTTGAGTTCAAGGCCAGCCTGGGCTACAAAGTAAGTTCATGGCCAGCCTGAACTGCACAGTGAGACCCCATTGCAAAACAACAAGTAAGTTAAGAGTCTAATAAGGAAAAATAAAATTCATCTACTTAAACATGAGCATAGAACTCAGTCTATAGGAGCTAGAGAAATAGCTCAGTGGCATAAATGCCTGCCTGGCAAGCTTAAGGTCCTAAGTTCAACTGCCAGCACCACGTCCAAAAAAAAAAAGGGAACTCAGTCTTTTTTTTGTGGTATTGGGGACTGAACTCACGACCCTGCACTTGCCATGCAGGCACAGAACTCAGTCTTCAAGTAAAAAACATTAAGTGTAATGTTAAAAAATCAGAAAAGAGATGATTATAGGAACTGTACCCTCTCCTGGTAGAGTGAATGAAATAGCTATGACAGGATGACTTTGAAAGGCTGGTGTTTAATAATAATCTAATGATTCACAGATTAACTTTTTTTTTTTTGGGGGGGGGGGTGTTACTGGGGATTGAACTTAGGCCCTTGTGCTTGCCAGGCAGATTATCACTTATCTTCCAACCCAAAAGAAGTTGTCCAATCCCTAGTACTGCAAGAAAAAAAAAAAAGCAAATACTTTGAAAATTAACAAGACTATAGAGCCAGGTATGGTGGTGCACTTATGTTGTAAGAGATTTCTGGGAAGCTGATATAGGAGAATCTTAAGTTTGAGCTCAGCACGGAAAGCTTCAAAAAACTTGTCTCAACAATAAAACAAGTACATATATTGTATTCAGCAAAATAAAAGCATTGGAAAAACATGTATGGCACTGGATTTAACGAAAGAGCTATACTTCTAACACTTGAAAGCATTAAAAAAAAAAGGGAAAAATAAAGTAGACTTTAACGAAAGTTAGAACTTGTGCATGAAAAGGTATCAAGAAAATGAGAAGAGAAACTATACCACCAGCGAAAATATTTTCAAACCTGTATCTGATCAAGGTCTATTATTCAGGACTCATACAACTCAACCACAACTCATCCTGCCATCTGAGAAGGGGTCTCACTGTGCTGCACCACTGGCTTCAAGCTCTTGGGTTCAAGTCATTCTCCCACCTCTGCTGCTGAGCAGCTGGGACCACAGGTATGGGCCACGGTGCCCAGCTTCAAAGAGCCCAAATGAAAACTCATGGCTATGACAGATATTTCTGCAAAGGTCTACAAATGACCCAAATGACATGAACAAGGCTAGGTGTCACTGTTCATTAAAGAAATGCAAACCCACTAAGATGGCTCTAATAAAACATGAAAAAAACAAAAATCAGTTAATAGGGAGAAATAGGAACTGTCTTGTACTGCTGGAAGAAATGTGAATGATGTACTTGCTATGGAAAAGTTTTGTAGTTTTGCAGAAAATTAAATATATAAAGTAGGTATGCTGGTGTATAACTGTAAACCCAGCACTCATAGGGAAACCATGTCTCGAAAACCCAAAAAGCTAAACATACAATTACTCTACAACCCAGCAACTTCACCTCTATGCATATATTCAAGAGAATGAAAACGTAAGTCCGAAGAGAAATTAACAGCAATACTTACAGCAACGTTTTTATAGCAACATCTGAAATAATCAAAAGACAGAAAATAACGGGTGTCTATCAAAAGATGGTCATTTGGGCCAGAGAGATGGCTCAGAAGTCTAAAGTGCCTGTCTAGGAAAGTTTAGGTAACGGCAGGGACCATGGCTCGATCCTTGGCACCACATGCTACGCCAGAGCCACCCCCAGGGCAGGCTGTGCTGGCCATAACACAAATAAATAAATGAGGTTTAAATAAAATAAAAGGAATGAAATACTAATACATATAATTCAACTTGGATCAACCCCGAAATTAAAGAAGCCACACACAGAAGGATGCACACTGCATGACTCCACCTATATAGAACATTCAGGACAGGCAAATCTATACCATAAAAAACTGACTGGTAGATGCTACAGGGATAGGGGTGACTACTGAACAGGTACAGGACGTCTTCCTGGGGTGTATACAGTTCTGAATTAGAGGTGGTGGCTGCGCAACACTGCGAGTGTAACTAAATGCTACCAACACGCACACTTTAAAGTGGCTCATTATTTGTCATGATAACTTGTTGCCAATTTAACTTTAAAAATAAAAACAAAGGATCTAAAGTCATAACAAAGGAGTTTAGTCTATTTTTTGTATTTTAGGGAAGGATCTACAAGGTGTTCAGGTTCTCACTACTAGATCGGACTCATAATGATCTGCCTGTTTACAGGCAGCTGGGATTACAGGCGCATGACACCACATCCAGTCTCAATTGCCTTCTCAGCACACCCCAGGGGCAGGGCCAGCAGGGCAGGGCCAGCAGGGCAGGCCCAGGGAATGAACCCCTAGCCCCTACGTGTTGAAGGATTTTGTTATAAATTCACAAATTCATTTATTTTTTCCCAGGTCCCAAAAAGTAAACCTAGAGCCCTATACATACTATCCAAGCACTCAACATCTCCACTTAACTGTTCTTTTTTGGTGGTACTGGGCTTTAACTTGGGTTCCTCACATTAAGCAACATCCTTTTTTGAGAAAGGGCCTCAACTTGGGCCAGTGAGATGGTTCAGTGGTCTAAAGTGCCTGCTTAGGAAAGCTCAGGCAACTGCAGGGACTGCGGTTCGATCCCCGGCACCACATTCTGCGCCAGCCCCACCACCAGGGCAGGCTGAGCCAGTCACAAAATAAAGAAAGAAACAAACAAACTAAAACAAGCAAACAAATAAATAAATAAATAAAAATTAAAAAAAAAAAGAAAGGGCTTCAACTCAATTGCCCAGGATGGGTTTAAACTCAGGATCTTTTTGTTTTGGCCTCCATGTACCATACCAGGCCTAATCAAAACTTTTAATCAAAGCAATCACCTTTCTGACAGCATAAGCAGATCAGCATAGGCAAATAGAGGAAGTTGTGTCCTGTCACAACTTGGACCCATATAATAAAGGTTTGGTCTGAGAGTGAGACTAAGGAGATGGACATGAGATTCTTTAGATAGAGGTGGGGCCCAGTGGGGTCCTTTGGTCCCTGGGGTGTGCCTCCAAAGGGACAGGCTCAGGAAGCAAGTGGTCTGTTCTACCACCTGTACCTGCCAGGATGTTCATCTCACCAGAGTGTCACAGCTATAAGGATGGACTGCAATTCCAAAAATTAGTAACACACGTTAACTATTCTTTTATGTATAGGCAAGCATGGGTAGCTGACAAAGTATGGGTAGCTCAGAATATACTTTATAAGGGTAGCATGCAGATGAGCTGAGAGCATGAGGAATAAAGTCACAAAGGCAGAGACTAAAATTCTTATCCCCTCTCCTGTCAACAAAAGTAGGCTGTGGGGTCAACATTCTCATGACATTTGGAGACCACAGTAAAAAAGACCAGTGTTTCATCAGAGGATGAGACATAGCCCTGGGCTTCCTGATGTACTCCTATCCCTAGAAGGCACAAGGGAGTTGGGGAAGTAGCACAAGCACAAGCTTAGTAGCACAAGCACTTGCCTGGCAAATGCAAGGTCTTGAGTTTGATTCCTGGTACAAAAAAAAAGTGCATAATGAAGGGTGCACAGGGAGCAGTGTGTTCAAAGCTCCTGTCTAGGGTTTTTCTGAGGCTGTGGAGCTGCATTCCTCTCAACATGCTTGCAAAATAACCTTAAGATTACTAATTTTTCTACAAATTGTTTCCAGAATTACTTCCAGGAGTGCGAATAATAATAATTATTGTGCTAGGTCAGAGAAACACTTCAACCCATGGGAAAGGCTTCTGAAGCTGAATGGATTCTGATGTAATTTAAAGACTAGCATCTACTCACAGGTAATATTTTATTAAGGTATGGATTAAAAGCTGGTGTCTAGCTGATTCACTTCCCCAAGACATGGCTAGTCTTCGTGCAAGCTGATCCTCCCTGAAACACAGTGGTCAATCTTGAGATGCGGTGCACAGCATGCTTCTGCTTGCTACCTCTGCATAGACAATTTTTACTGGCTCCCTCTGTCAGACTGTGTGGCCTTGGCAGATGTGTAAGTAGCCAGGAAGAGCCTTTGCACACAGGACTGCGATATCTCTAGGGTGTGGGAGGTATGCTGCAGCTTGAGTGTTGGTCTCTCAACCGTAAGTTTATGTTGACAATCTCCAATGTAACAGTACAAAGTAGGTCCAGCTTGGCATAATGGCACAGGCTTATTATAATCTAAGCTACTCAAGAGCTAAAGCAGGAAGATCCTAATTAATGGTTAGCTTGTGCCGCTTAGCAGGACCCTGTCCCAAATAAAATAAAATAAAAAGGGCTGAGATGCATAGCACAGTGTAAAAGCCCCTGAGTTCAATCCTACAACTGGGGGTGGGGGGAGAGGAATAGAGGTGTGGTGGTTAACAGGCCATTAGTGCTTTGAAGGGGGCAGGGTCACAGCTTCTGCAAGGATAATGTTCTCTTTTACATCATATAGCAACAGAGTACATCTTGGAAGCAGACAACAGTCCTCATCAGACAATGAACTGTTGCCTTGATCTTAGCCTTTCCAGTCTCCAGAATCTCCAGATTCAAATCAATTCCTGCTCCTCATAAATCACCCAGTGCCAGGTATTGTGCTAGATCAACAGGAATGAAATAAAACAATGGAAGTCAATAAGAAACACCCACAATACATCAAGTGAGATTCTGAGCATGGTGGTCTAGCAGGACAAAGGAGATCCCAGAGTGTAAGGGATGGACTTGCAAAAGCTGTATAGCTGGTTCCAGCCCAGCAATCCAACAATACTTACACTGGGGACAGCAGGGCTTTTCTTGCGCTCAGGAATATCTGCCTTGTTGGGATTACTTGCATTCCCAAGCATGGGGCTGGCAGGTGCGATTCCCTTTCCTCCCACAGCACTGCTGCTAGATTTCCGGGAGGGAATTCCATCTTCTTTGAGGTCACTGTCTGCAGTGCTGGTCTGACTCCTCTTTGGATATGCAACAATGGAAGGAATAGCTGGTCCAGCTAAAACGAAGAGTAAAAACTTGACTCTTTAAAACACAGCTTCCCATTTTATTTTGTGAAAATAAATATTTTTAAAGATAGTCTAACACTGCTATTCACCCCAAAAGGGTATAATAATAAAATTATTTTAAGACGTTTCCTATTTACATATGCTTACATTCCCCTATGAAATAAACAATTTTAAAATTTCACTTATTTCCTAAATTTAAAAAAACTTACTAACTTACTAGTATCTCGAGTTGTCCTTTGGGAAGAATGTATGGGGGTTGGGGGAAGTGTCACTGCACAGCTAAGGAAATGCACACCCGTCATACAGCATGAATTGTACCCTGGTACAGCTCAGCAACTTGCCCTTCTCATATAAGAGAGGCCTGTATCTTTTACAAGAGAACAGTACAGACGTCATGGGTTCTTTCAAAATTTTTTTTTCTCTTTCTTTTTTGTTTTTTTTTTAACAAGTGCATGCATAGTTTGTAGATACAGAAATCTGAGTTGCCAGAACGCAGTATAAACAGGAAAATACATTCTCTCCTCATGTGACAGGGAGGAAGCAGGCAAAGGTTTCTGGTTATAGCCCGTTCTAAGAGTCTGCCAAGGAGGACCAGTGATAACCCAGGTGGCATGAATAACTAATTCTATGGTGAGCTATCTGGAGACCCCAAAGGCAAGATCAGAGAATTTGGAAATAAAACATTAAAGTTAGTGTATTCATCCGTCTATGATGCCCCATGGAAATCTTTGGTTGTCGTTTTTTTTGTTTGTTTTTGATATAGTGTCTTGCTATACATTTCAGATCCCTAGTGCTTCTGTGCCAGCCTTCCCAGTATTGGGATTACAGGCATGTGCTACCACATCCGGTTCTGGGGCCAGCCCTGTGTGCCAGGGGTTCCAGGGCTGATATGGCACGTGGTACCAGGGGAACTTGGGAACTTGCGCTTGCCAAGTAGGCACTTATGCTGTCATGCCATCTCCTCAGCCCGCCCTATGGAAATCTTAACATACAGCAGCAAATGCTCATCACTTATTCTAAGGTAGAAAAGACTTTACTTTGAAAGGAGGGAGGCATACAGCACAGAGTTAGAATTTGGATTTTTATCCAACTAACTCAAACTCAATTAAGAAGAAACAAGGATTTTATTAATAGGAGAAGATCCATTAAGGTCCCAGGTCGGCAATTTTAACATACAAAACAAATAGCCACATACAGGTTGATGTGTTAGGATTAACCACGTGCTACCATGCCTGCCCGGCAACTACTGATTTGCTTTGAAACCTCTGTATTTAGGGCAAAAAAAAAAAATTGGTTTTGGTACTGGGCATCAAACTCAGGACCTCACATTTGGCACTGTGCCAAAGAGCTAAATCCCTGCCCCAGAATTTTTATAGCTTTTAGGATATTTTATTTGAATGGAAATGGACAGACTAAATGTACAACCTCATTCAGATTCTACCAGTTTTACCTGAATTTCTTTGTGTTCTAATTTTTATTTCATTTTTTTTTGTACTAGGGATTGAAACTGGAGGCTTATACTTGCTGTGGCTAATGTTTTTTGTCCTTCATCCTTTCATCCTGTGTACAGATTTTTACAGGCATCACCAATCAAGGTGCAGAATAGTTCCATTGGAAAAACCTAGCAGCCACTCTTTCTCTGCCTCAGCTCCCTCCCTCCCACCCCATTCTCCTTCCCTTAACTTTTTGGAAACCACTGTCTTTTTGTCTTGTCTATTATCATTGTCATTTAAAGCTGTTTAGGCAATCTGAGACTGCCCTGCCCCCAGCATACATCCCTTGAAATATCTGAATGGTTCTATCAGTTTCTGTGTATTGGGCAGTAGTTGGTGGTATAATCTAGGGATGCAGCTCAATGACAGAGTGCTTGAATAGCATGCCTGAGACCCTGAGTTGAATCTGTAGTAAAGAAAAAGAAAGAAAGAAAGAAAGAAAAGTAGTTGGCGGTATGGATATTACTGCCTAGAAATTCGATTTTTCTGTAATTTTTTTGTTTTGGTACCAGGCGTCAAACTCAGGACCCTGCACTTGCCAGGTAGGTGCTTATTCCACTGAGCTATCTCTGCAGCTCTGTAATTAATTTTTCTTTCTACTAGCCTGGGCTACAAAGTGTGTTCAAGGCCTGCCTGAATCACATAGCAAGACCTTGCCTCAAAAAACGAAACAAAAAAACACTTGATAGGGCCAGGAAGATAACTCAGGGGCATAAGCACCTGCCTGGCAAGTGCAAGGTTGTGAGTTTGAATCCTGGTCCTGCCAAAAACAAACAATAACAACAACAACAAAAACACAAGACCCCAAAACAAAATGTGATAAAAGGGCTGGCCAAATAGCTCAGTGGATTAGAGCACCTGCAAGCAGGTGCAGGGGCTGGAGGTTCTATCCCCAGGCCTGCTGTGTGGGCCCTGCCATTGGGGTACACTGAGATGACAACTGAGCCTGGGCATGGTGGTGCATGCCTGTAATTCCAGCTCTTGGGACGCTATAAACAGGTGGATCACTATGAGTCTAATCTAGTAGTGAGACCCTGAACACCCTGCATACCCTTCCCTTAAAAATCAATAAAAATCTGATAAAGATCACTCTTTGCAAGGGCCAGAGAGCTACCTCAGTAGAATAAGTGCCTGCCTGGCAAGAGCAAGGTTCTGAGTTCAATCCTCAGTATCACAAACAAAAAACAAAACAAAGAAAAACAAAAAACAAACAAACAAAAAAAAACACCACTCTTTCCAGAAAAGTGAGTATATACTGCAGCAGACCAAAAAATCGAAACCAAACCAAACCAAACACCCCCCTCCCACCCCCGCAAAAAAACCCAAACCCACACTAGCACAGCTACAGACTACATTGTGGCTGGACACATAGGCATATACCCAGAGGTAGCTAGCTGGATCCAGTTCTCACCTGCTCTCTCCATGGTGCTGTTTGTTAGGGGTCACATGGGGACCTGTCCCTTTTTAGCACTAGAACATCATAGTGTGGCTGGATCTTTTCTTTGCTTTTTACAACTATCATTTTCATTAAAACAAAAAAACACCAGCTAGGGACTTGGTCAGTCACAAGTCTTCCCTATAAACAGATCTCTGGAATATTGCTGTATGGATTTCTTTTTAATATTAGAAGCTACAAGAAAGAAAGCTTTTGGAAATTATTATAAAAGGTCACTCCAATGAGCTGCTCTAGAAGACAAACCACAGGACTAGGGATCAGGTCCTAGGGTTTGCCTCAGGTTTTCCTTGCTTGCCCTGTAATCTAGGTTGACTTGGTGGCTTTCTCTGGGGTTATTAATAAAATGGAGGGTCACTGAGTATATGATACCAGGTCTAAAGGCCCCACTTTCATGGTACTTAGAACTGAACCCATGAGTGCTCTATCCCTCAGCAACATTTCCAACATTTTTTTTTACTTTGAAACAGAGTTTTACTAAATTATCCAGGCTGATGTGAACTTGTGATCCTGGTGCTTCAGGCCTGAGTACCTGGAATTGCACCTAGGTACTGTTGAGCCCTGTCTAAAGGTCTTTTTTTCTCTACTAGTGGCTGTGTAGAGCACAGGGATTGACAATCGCATTGTCAGCAACACGAAGTCACAAGGAGACAGAGCTCTACATCACCACTTGAGTTCAAAGTGCTGTGAGAGTACATCCAGGCAAGCTAAGGGCTACGAACTTAGTTCTGCCCCTGAGAACAGACATGGTGGATGGTGCTGCTGGTGCACCATGCCACTCTGGGTCAAGCACCCAAGACACGCAGCAGTAGGAGGAGGGGTGAACACTAACCCAGCTGCCACTATTTTAATGTAAAACCCAAGCTGTGCATACCTGGAATGTTCTCTGTAGCTCCCAATTTCAGATCTCAAGATGAAAGAATGGAGGTAAAAAATATCCAGAGAAGGGAAACAAAATAAGTAAGGAAGGGCTGGCTAAACAGCTCATCAGATGATCCCTAGGCCTGTGTGCCGTCGCCCCGCCCCCGCCCCCCTCCCATGCTGAGATGGGAGGCCGTAAACAGGCGGATCACTACAAGATCACTACAAGTCCGGATCTAGTAGTTAAGTCCTGAACACCCTGCAGACCCTTCCCTAAAATTAAAAAAAAAATAAAAAAAGAGGGCTGGTAGTAGAGCTCTTACCCTGCACACAAGGCCCTGGGTTCAGTCCCCAGCACCACACACACACACACACACACACACACACACACACACACACACAGGACTCCACATCAAAATAAGCAAGAGGGACGCGTGGGATTCTGCATGAGGATTATTCTTAGAACTGAAGACCAGGCTAACAGTAGTTCCTGAACCCTAGAATATTACCTGTAACTTTTACATTTGCACTTATATTTATCAGTGAAGAAATCACCATGTAAGCAACCTCAGGACTCCAACTGAGGGCTACCCGAGGGCAGGATCCCTGTCAGGTTGAGTCAGCATATTCACTGGGGCCTACAGCCTCACCAAGTAGCAGTTTCTAGGATGCAGTGTAATGTGAGCATGGCTTAGCCACACCAACAAGAACAGTAGAGAAAATGACAATAAAAATGTAAGCCAGGAACCAGTCCTGGTGGTGCACATCTGTAATCCCAGTACTTGGTAGGCTGAGGCAGGAGGATCACTGCAAATTTGAGGCCAGCCTAGGGTCTATAAAGTGAGCACAAGGCCACTGCAAAATGCATCGAGACCACATCTCAAATAAAGTAAGCTAATCCAAGTCAGAACTGGAGAACCACATATTCTTGATGGCTGCCCTGTCCAACAGGGTGGTCACATGTGGCTACATGTATTGAAATTTAAAAACATTCAAGAGTCCAATATCTTCCAATGGTAGAAGTCACTGGGCAGGACCACACAGAGTTCTACCACATAGTGCCACCCTAGAAAGTAAGCCCAGGCAGAGGTGAAGAGATGAAAAGAGCTTGATAAGGCAGGAATCCAGGAAAGCAGAGAGGGCATGCTGGTTTCACCCACCTTGGTTTCACCCAGTAGAAGCGTACTGAATAAAATGTACCCAGGAACGAGGGTCAGG
>PVKN010019906.1:0-16156 GCA_004027915.1 Capromys pilorides | reverse complement strand
AAAAACAAAAAAAAAAAAACTGTGCTAGGACCAACTTATTCATCATTCTCATCCTCTTCATCTTCTTCCTCCTCTTTCTTCTTTTTTTTTTTGTGCTTTTTTCAGCCTTGAAGACTCCCTTTCTCACTGCATCCCGTTCCTTTAGTCCAGTAGGCAGTGATGTCCTTATCATACTTCTCCTTCAGCTTTGCAGCCTTCTTCTCATATGGCTGCTTGTCATCTGCTCCAGTATTATTTGTGACATCACCACTTGAGAGGCCAGTATGTTCTTTGATTTCTGGGTGATATTCATGACAAAACAAGAAGGCTGAAGGAGGCCTCTTGGGCGCATTGGGATCCTTGAACTTCTTTTTTGTTTTTCCTTCAGGAGGAATGTAAGTTTTCTTTTCTCTTTCACAAAGAACCTTGTCTGCCTTTGTCATGTCTTCAAATTGTCCTTTCTCTTTAGCAGACATGGTATTCCACCTCTCTGAGCACTTCTTAGAAAACTCTTGAGAAGTTAACAGAAGCATCTGGGCGCTTCTTCTTGTGCTCTTCTCAGCAAGTTTGCACAAAGAACGGATAGGATGACATTTTGCCTCTGGGCCTCTTAGGATCTCCTTTGCCCATGTTTACAAGTTTTCCTCGGGGAGACAAAGAGTCGCCTAGTGCCCATCCCACTCTCACTTGCCCTGGCACTGTCCATATGGAGCTCAGTGTTTTGCAATAGCTGTTGATCTCATCTTTATATGAAGGCAGCTTTAATTTTCATTTCCTGTTTATTTTTTCTTACCTGTTAGATTGTTTAGACCTTCAGTGCAGTGAGGATAACAGCCTTTTTTCCCCCTGATCTTAGAGGAAAAATATTAAATATTTTAAAATTAAATATGATGTTATTTGTAGATTTTCTTAGATGTTCCCTCCACCCAATACTGAGGATTACACTCAGAGCCTTTACACTGGGCTGTATTTCCTAGTTACCTACCCTTAAAAAAATTTTTTTTGAGACATGGGCCTCATAAAGTCGCTAGATTGTCTAGGCTGGGCTCAAGCTTGGATCTTCCAGCCTTAGACTCTCAGTGTACTTAGATCACAGGCCTGTGCCACCATGCCTCACTCCCCTGATACATTTTAACCTGTTCTATTCTGTTATATAATGGGAACTACATATTTAGTCTTTGTTCATAGTTTCTGGCCCAGCGCTCCTAAGAAGCCTAGGAATACTTGAGTAACATAACTGATAGGAGCATCAGTTGTTGTTCATGAGTGCTTCCATCCTTATCTGATTGAGCTAGTCAGGCAATGCTTAGTGATCTCCCTGTCCTTAGGATGGGGAATGTTCACAGAAAAACAAAATCATGATTAGACTTGTGAACTTCCAGCTGGACCTCTTAATTTCTAGGGGGTAGGGAGAGGCTAGAGATTGAGTTTATCATTTAGTGGCTAATGATCTGATCAGTCACTACTACGGAACGAAACTGCCAGAAGATCCCTAAAGAATACCGCTGTAATCGCCAAAATGTTTATGTCTCTGCAGTATACACGGAGACTTGCCTGTAACGTGCGGATATGCAGAGGTAGTGTTCTTGGGAGATGATTAGGTCACCAGGGCAGAGTTGTTATTGGGATTCATACCCCTTTAGGAGACACTAGAGTGAACATCAGGATCCTTTTCAACTATGTGAGAACACAGTAGGAAACACTGGGGGAGAAATGGACCCTTTACAAACACCAAATCTTTCAGGGCCCTGGTTTCGGACCCTAGACCCAGAATGTAAGAAACAACCTGTTGTTCATAAACTACTTATTTTATGTGATTTTTCCCCCTTAATGTTGGGGATGAAACCAAGGGTCTTGCATATACTAGGCAGGAGCTCTTCAGAATCCTGAATAGAATACAGAAAACTGGCACTGAGAGTGGGGAGCTACTCTAACACACACCTGAGAATATGGAAATAACTTTGAAACTAGATGGCAGGTAAGACTGGAAGAGGATTGAGATCTAAATTTCATGTTGTGGAAAGAACTTCCTTGTAGTACAGGCCTGCTAGTGATGAATTCTTTCAGCTTTAAAAAAAACCCCACAAAGTTTCAAAACGAGTTACTCAGAGAAGATACTGGCATTTCATTGTCCAAACAGTAATAGCACAAACCTTTTCAATGAACTAAGAGAAATTAGTAGTATAACTATCTTAACAAATCTGTCTATCTGTCTATCTATCTATCTATCTATCTATCTATCTATCTATCTAATTTTGTTTTACTTTCACTTTTAAAAGACAATCTCAGTGGATTAGAATTCTAGGTTGACATAGTTTGCTAAATCATACTTCCCAGATCTTGCCCCATTCTCTCATTGATTTGCTTCCAAGGAGGAATAGGATATACTCCTTACCTGTACACTGAGGTTTTATGTGCCTGTCCCCGTCGGCTGTTTATAAGAATTTCTCTTCGCCATTACTTCTTAGCAATTTGGCTGTTATGCTCCTTGGCATAGTTTTCACCACACTTTTTTGTCCTTGAGGTTTGCTATACTTAAAAATATGATTTTACAGTTTTTACTAAGTTTGGAAAACTTTTGGCTGTTATTTCTTTAAATAATTATCTGTCATTCTCCAGTGTTAGCCTTTCTTTCAAGGACTCCTCCACGTACCTTAATTAGAGGTACCCAGAATCATTCCATAGCTCACTAATGTTCTTTAAACAAAATAAAAAACAACTTGTTCTTTCTCTTTATCTTGTACAGTTCCTGTTGTTATACCTTCCAGTTCATGAGCCTTTTTTCTGATAATGACTAAGTTTCTATTAATCCAATCTGGTGTACTTTTCATGACATTGTAGTTTTTACTTTTAATGATTATAATTTGAATTATTTACTTTTCTGTGGTGCTGGAGATCAAGCCCGAGGGTGCTTTGCCACTGAACTCTATTGCCAGTCTTTTTAATTTTTTATTTTGAGACACACTCTTGCTAAACTAAGCAGATTGAGCTTAAACTTGTGATCCTCAGCCTCAGCATCCTGGAATGCAAGAATTACAGATGCGTGCTATCAATCCCAGATCAATCAGACTTTGTTTTTATCCAGACTTTTTATATTTTCATGTCTCTATCATTTTGAAATGTGAGGTAAAGCTATAATAATTTTTGGTGGTGTTTGGGATTGAACCTAGGCCTTTGCACTGAGCAACATTTCCAGCCCTCTTTAAATATTTTTATTTTAAGTCAGCATCTCACCAAGTTGGTGAGTTATCCAGGCTTACTTGAATTTGGAATACTCAGCATTTGACTAGTGAAATTTCTCCTGAGAAGCACTATACTCAGTTTATAATAATTTTTAATGTGGATTTAGTTATTTATTTATTTTGTAGTACCTGTAATTGAACTCAGGACCTGGTACATGCCAAACAGGTGCTTAAACTGCTGATATATCTTCCTGGCCTTTTAATATGGAACTGAGCTCGGGGCCTTTGAACTGAGCTACATCCTCAGCCCCATATTTAGGGCTGTATTGAGGTAGTGGGAATTGAACTCAAGGCCTTCATATTGAGCTACATATCCTCCTCCTCCTCCTCCTCTTCCTCCTCCTCCTCCTCATCATCATCATTTTGGGACAGGGTCTTGAAAAGTCCCTAAATTGTCTGAGTTGGGTTGAACTTTTGATTCTCCTGCCTCAACTTCTCAAGAGTGCTGGGATTATAGGTATGTGGCACCATTCCTGGCTGTGATTTAATTTGATTGTGTACTTACTATCTTCATTATGGGACATTTTCCTGCTCCTTTGCCTGCCTGGTAAAATTTGATTGAATGTGAGACATAGTATATTATATTTTGTTGGGAGCTAGATATTTTTTTCATTCTTGTAACTCTTAAGTTGTGTTTTGGTTGCAATAGAGTTCCTTGGAAAATGATCTGTTGTAGATTTTCATTATTTGTCAGGTGGGGTCAGGCAGTGGTTAGTCTGGGACTAATCCCCCATTTGGAGGCGAGCCTTTCAGGGTACTCTTCTCAATGTTTCTAGCTCTGTGAGTTTTCCAAACCCGTTAGTAGGTCCCTTGTTCTGTGGAGCTCCAGGTACTACTCCTTCAGTCCTTTCACAAGGTCCCATCCCTGACCGTGGGTAGCTTGCTCACAAACTTACTGATCAGTACAGTCCAAAACTTAGGGAGACCTGCAAGGCCTAACTTCTCTCTGTGCAACCTAACACTCACTGGACCAGGGTTGGCATGTTCTAACTGCCTTGGTCTTCCTGTGCCATCTCTGGAGACCAGGGCATCTGCTGTGCTTTGCTTGAGCTCCCTCTTTCTGGATCAGGGCTGGAAACTCTCAATGAGCAATTATAGGTTTATGTTTCCCATCTCAGGTACTGTCCTTCATGGTCTGAGGTCCAGTGTCTTGAAACTGTTGTTTCATGTTTTGTTCAGCCTGGTTGTTTCAAAAGGGAGGTTAGATGTAGTCTCTAGTACCCTATCATGATCAGGAGGAGGAAAAGAAGGAGGAAGAGAAGAAGAGAATAGGAGTACAAGTGTGGGAAGGAGGTGAAAGAAGAGAAAAAGAGGAGAGGGAAAGGGGCAGGAGGAGGAAGAAAAGAAAAAAATGAATAAATTCAATTTTAACATTGTTTAATATTGAGTAGAAAATTTATAAAGTCAACTGTGCTGATCCAGAATTGTTCTCTGCAGATTTCCCCTCAGCAGGGCATTGTCTTTCCTCTATAGTGGGTGCTGCCAGTCTCTGGCTGTCATATTTGTAGGACTGCCCTGAGCTCTGCCCTCCCAGCAGCCTCTCCTGAGGTACTCAGGGGACAGTGCTGGCTCTAGAGTCCCCCCAGACATGTGCATGGTGATTCAGCCTTCCTCTACTTCATCTGATTCTTCCCTTTCCTTTTAGGTGTTGACTTAGATATCTTGCACCCCAAACTGTCTCAGCTCTGCTTCCATAATGCACAACCGGTGCACCCAACTCATCAATGGCCAGTGTGGCCCATGTATCTATCCCCAAGGGCCTCTACCTTGTCTACTCTACTGAGGTCTTTGTTTTCAAAAACCGGAAGCTCAGCACTAGAATTTACTTCTAAATGACCAACCAATTTTCAGTGCTGTGTGTATATGTGCACATGAATTAGAAAATTTTTTGTTTTAGTGACAAAATATCCAGAGATTAATCCCCAAAATCTGGGTTGTAAAGGAGAAAAGCACTGAAATGAGGAAAAGGGGCTAGACATACTGGGACATGCATTTTTTATTCATCTTGTAAGAGGGCAAATCATGTAGGCATTTACTATCCATGTTTGGAAAACTTAAAAGCAATTGGTGCAACCACTGTGGAAATCATTAGATTCCTCAGAAACCTAGGATTATAGATTCCATTTCACCCAGCTATTCCCCTTTTGGTTATCTTCCCAGAAGAATTAAAACATCACACCACAATGATATATGTGCATCCAAGTTTATAGCAACACAATTGTTAATAGCCAAATCTTGGAAGCAACCCAAATGCCCATCAACTGAGAAATAAAACATATAGTGCTTTTATACAATGGAATACTATTCAGCCATAACAAAGGATAAACGTATGATTTTGTAAGTAAATGGATGCAATTTGAGACCGTATTCATAAGTGAAATAAATCAGACTCACGTGTGTAAACATCAAATTGTCTCCCTGGTGTGAAAAATTGAAAAAGTAAAAAAGGTCTAAAATATACAATAAATATTGTGAAATGGAAATTGTTTAAAAAGAAAAAGGAACTGGGATGGGAGAAAGGGGAAAGGAAGGAAGGGGAAAAGGAGAAAAATGTAAGTTAACTATATTATTATTATTATTATTTTAAATAAACTTTATTTATGTTATGTCCAGCTCAGCCTGCCCTGGGGGTGGGGCAGGTGCAGCATGTGGTGCAGGGAATCAAACCACGGTCCTGTGGTTGCCTAAGCTTGCCTAAGCAAATGCTTTAGACTGCTGAGCTATCTCCCTGGCCAAGCTATATTATTAATATCTTGTAGTTTACTGAAATGGAAAGTTTGTGCTAATACTGATGGGAAACTTTATTCCCATGTCTGGTACTGAGTAAGTACTTTGGAGATGCTGCTGCTCAGTGTATTAACTGTTGTTATTCTCCTATTATTTTGTCATGAACTTCCTTTTTAAATAAAATAAAAAAGCAATCAGTATTCACCTATTTATTAAGTATATATTTAAAATTCTGACATATTTCAAGACAAACTTGGGAGCTGGTCTCTCTCAGAGACCACAGTACGTAAGATTGCCATTGCATTTGGGCAATGCCTCCTTCTGCCTGCGAAGAAATCTTTCCCAACCTGGACTGAACATTGTCCTGCTGTTTACATGCAAACAACCAGAGCCATGTAGGCCATAGGACCTGCGTGAGCTGGGCTGTGCACCTGCTCTCTGAAGTCCCAGTAGATGTTGAGTGTTGTTGGCAAAGTCAGCTTCTTTTCTGCAAACTGCAGCAGTCTTGCTCCCCTGGAGAGATCTGTGGACCCCATAGTGCTTGTGATTCCACAGATGGGCTCCCCAGCACTTTGCTCTCTCAGAACCCACTATAGACCAGCATGGTGACAGCCTCAATGTTTTGTTTTAGTTTTTGCAGGGCTGGGCATTGGACCCAGGCCTTTATGCTGATCTGTATCCCCAGCTCTTTTTAAATTTTAAGACAAGGTCTCATTGAATTCCCAACTAGGTTTGAATTTGTCTTAGCCTTCCAGAGTTCTGGGATTCTAGGCAGGCAATACCATGCCTGGCTTCTGCACACATTCTTGGGTAGTATGACATCAGGTACACAGGATGCCAGGGTATGTGGAGGACAGAGGTGGATGCCCTGGTGATTTTGTGAAATCCTCACAACACACTGTGGGGGAGATTACCTGATGCCTGTTTTATAGACAGGGCCACTCAAATTGTTCCAAGGTGTTAAGTAACTTGCCAGGGAGAAGCAACTCTGGGAACAGAAGATCGGGTCCTTCTGACTCCATGATCAAAGCTTTTTCAATATTGTCATGTCACTGGGTTTGCAACACTGTTGTGAGGTTAAATGCAGTAATCTTTACAGTGCCTGGTGTAGTACTTCACCTATGGAAGACATTATGTAGACAGTAGCCATTGATAATATCAGGACCTTGGTGAAGCTGAGCCTCGCTGTAGTACTCAACATAAGTCTGGCACATTTCAAATGGAAAAGAGCAAAGAGACTCTTCCCTGGCTGGCTGCTCCTTCTGGAGTTCACTCCTCTCCTTCCTCACTCTTTCCTCTTGGCAACCACTGAGATGAGACAGAATCAGAGAGGACCAGTGACAAACTAGACTGACTTTTAAGGGCAAGGTCTAAGAGGGAATACCAACTGCATGCAGTTCTTGTGAACTCTCGCACTGGCTTCAGTTTGCCTACCCCAAGCGTGGACTCAGCAGAAGTGGGAGCTAGAAGTGAAAAAGCAGAGGTTAATGAATATTATCTCAGGCAACTGACTGAGGGTAGAGAGCCACAGAGGCCCTGGCCTGTAGGGACAGGCTTGGATTTGAAAGCATGAAACCCTCTTCCGGTGCTACCTCTGCTTCAGAAATTAGCTTCTGAGTTTCTATGTATGCTAGGTGTGGTGATGCACACCTGTAATCTTACCACTCAGGAGAGTAAAGCAGGAGGACCGCTGTAAGCTCAAAGCCAGACCGCACTGCATAGCAAAATGCTGAAAAAAATCAAGCAACTATGAAATTAGCAAGAATTACATGAATGCTTTTGACTTCCTTCAAAGATACCACCAATTTAGCCCATACTTGTATATTAGCTGTCCTGTGCCTGGGATGAAATATTCAACATCTTAAGAAGATGGCTTATTATTTGCTCATGGTTTCAGAGAATTCAGCCCATGGCCAGCTGGCTCCAAAGCAGAAATGGCATGCTGGAAAACCTTCGTAGAGGAAAGCTGCTGAAATCTTGGTAGCCAGCAAAGGAAGAGGGAGGGGCTGGGGACAAGAACAGACCCTTCCACATCATGCCTACCCCACTTCCTCCGAGCAGGCTCTACCTCTTCACAGTACATTCTGCTATGAACACCCACTGATTAATCCACTGATGAGTACATTAATCTCTGGAGCTAATCACCTTCTAGAGGCCTGCCCTTGAGTGCATGAGACTTTTGGGGGACATTTTTAGATCTGAACTATGATAATGATAATTAATGAGGCAACTGATATAAGGACTCTAAGCTCCACAGTTCATACTTAATGAATGAAACATGGGCAACTCTCCATGCCCCTTCAGGGTTATTAGGGAAAATCAGATGGGTTAAAAGTTATCTTATACTTTCTCAACAGTAAAGAATTAAAGTTGAAGTGGTGACACACCTGACACAGGGATCCTTAGTGCTAAAGGGGAAATATTACTTATGCCATCATCCCTTGCTTCTGGTCCATCAGTTGGAAGCTCTGTATCATTGCCCAGAGCCCCCCATGCAGCTGCCAGCCAGCCAGGACTACCTTTTCTTCCAGTTGTGGCTGTGAGGTGAGAATTACCTGGCCACTTTTGCTCACCACAATAGCTTTCTTTGCACAACCTTCCAAGCCGAGCTGCATAAAACCAGTGCAAAGAGCTGCAATACACTTTCTGTGCCTTCCACAGACTCTCTGTGGGCTTCGAGTCTGTAGGGCCTCTGCACTTATATCTGGGAGGAGGAAAGCTAGAGAGCTGGGGAGGGCACTGTGGAGGCCTCAGCTCACAAAGAGGGAAGCCAGAAGGTGCTGCCAACTCTTAGTTGCTGGGAAGGGAAATAGAAGTTTAAATGCAATACATAAAGCCATAGCCGCGAAGCTAATGGTCACTCAGGGAGGTGAGGTACAAAAGGAGCTATGAGCAAGGTGCTTAACCCCCAGAAAGTAAATGTTGCAGCACCTGCCACCAACAGGGAAATGAGTCAGAGAGAACTTGACTACTGCAAGCTATTGACGTAATGATGGGAATAAGTATCTATCCAGAAAATGTTAAAGATTTTCTCTGGAGAGTGGGACTAAAGGTGGGAAGAGACTGTAAAGCACTGATTTTCATTATAAATTAATTTCTAGTTAACTTTTCTAATTTTATACATCAAGCTTTGATATTATTTTGAAATACATAAGTAAGTGAAAATCCCAGGCAGAGACATGATGCAATCCATCCATGCATCTGGTGCTTTAGAAATCCTTGCTCATCCCATTCCTTCATGACAGTCCCCCATATCTATCTAATTACTAACTTGGAGGCTGCACTTTGCTCTCATCCCCGCATTTGTATTTTTACACAGCCCCCACCAGCCCCCTAAGATCCCACTTTCTGAAACCTACTCACTCCATATTTTCTTCCCTCCTTCCACCAATACTATGGGAGAAACACCAATCCTGATTCTTTCAGCCAGCTGGGAAAAGAAATAGCACAAAAGTAATTAAATAAAAGTTTCCACAAGCCTCTGTAATGAATGCAACAGTGTAATTTCAAGGGCCAGTGCCATTATGATCTTTTCCAGGTTTAATATTTTCACTAGCTCCCCACTGCTTACAGAATAAAATGCTTTCTAACAGGACATGTAAGACCTTGAATATTTCCTCCCTACCCTTTTGGAAGTGTGTATTGTTTGGATCTGACATTTCTGCCAACAGCCCATATGCCTAAAGGCTTGGCTACCAGACCATGGTACTATCATGAGGCAGAGGAACTTCTAGGAGGCAGAGCCCAGTGGAAGGAAGTTAGGTCACTGGGGGCGTGGTCTTGAAGAGGATGTTGAGACCTCAGCTCCTTATCTCTCTTTTTGTTTCCTGGAGACCATGCATGATGTGAGCAGATTTCCTCTATTACACTGTACAATGATGTGATGCCTCACCACAGGTCTAAAAGCAATAGGACCAGGCAATGTGGACTGTAATTTCTGAAACCATAAGCCAAAATTAACTATTTTTCTTTATTTGTTTTGTTTTGTTTTTTGCAGGACTGGGTTTCAAACTCACAACCTTGCACTTGCCAGGCAGGCACTTGTGCCATGGAGCTATTTCCCCAGCCCCAACTATTCTTCTTTATAAATTGGTTTTTCTTAGGGATTTTGTTATATCAACCGATAGCTGACTAACATAGGTTTGTACCCCAAGTGCTCAAATATTATAGCACCCAGCTGCTAAGTGCCTATTTCCTGGCCAGCCCTTAGGCACCTCCTTTCTCAGGCCTCTTTCATGAGACTCAGGATCTGCTGCTGTCTTCCAAGGATGTCCTCTCCTTCATGTCCACCTTATTTTATAGGTTCTCCCCTTTAGTCACCTAACCTGAACCTATCCTAATTCCTACAGCCAACAGCAAACCCTATTGTGTAAGCTCTGACAGTAGGCAAAGTTTGAGTTCTTGCCTATTTCTCCACTATCTTACCCTACTACCAAGGCTACTGCTTGTAGAGGAACCATTATCCAATGTATACGGACTGAGTGAGTGCATATTTTATCTTGAGCTGTCCTAGGAGAACATTCTTTCCAACATGTAGGCCATCCTCTATCTCTTATCTGTTAGTCCCTGAGCCGTGGGTCTGGCTCAACTCTCCCAGTTCCTTCATCAGCTAGGGTTTGAGGAATGCAGGCCAGGAAGAAATGTGCTGATTCATGTAGCAATGAGGCTGAATCTCTGACTTTCCACAGACTGGGCAGCAGAATGGCAGAGCTCCAGGCACAATCTGCAGAATTATGGGAGCAGAACAACAACAAAACTTGGGGCACGAGCAGCTCTTAGTGCATGGACAAGATTTGCCTCACCCAGAGCCTCTGTGGCCTTGAGCTGCACACAGGCGTACACACCCAGCTTCTAGAAGTCACTGAGACAGGTCACAAAAGAGCTATGGCCAGCAGTGGCCTTCCTGGGGTGAATGAAGCCAGGAAGCACTTCAGACACTCCTGCGAGCCAACAACCAAATCTAGTTGGCCACTCCTTGCTATGGCTCAGGAGCCAAGGATACTTCTTGCGTTTTTAGGAGACTATGAAATTTTGTTTTTGTTGTTCAAAAATATGCAACAGAGACCATTCATAGCCCACAAAGTCTAAAATATTTACTTGCTGGCTCTTTAAAGAAGTTTGCTGTCCTTGTAATTTAGAAGATAAACATGATCTGAATGTAGCCTTCCCTGTGCAGTCATTTCCTGGCGAGGAGTTAGGGGATGCATGGAGCTCCAGCAGCACCCCAGGCTGCAGTCTCCAGCCACCACCTGCCCACAGGACCATCTTAGGCCAGAAGCTTTCAGCTGCTTTCTTTCTGTTTTTTTATTTTTTATTTTTATTTTTACCTAATGTCTGCCAAATGAGGTCATCTTGGATCCCAGTCAGATTTGTAATTCTGCACAACTCTCATTTCTTGCTTTGCTAACCTTTCTAATGTCCACTCTATATGCCTTACTTCTAGGAGGATCTTGGAATAGCTTCAGCTATCTTATAATCAAAGAAAGCCCCTAAGATCTGTCAAGAAGCCAATCCAGACCTTTCACACCACTATCAGTGAGCTACAGAAAGAAAGCCAGAGCCACCTTGCCGGAAGCTTCCTGTGAACAGAGATATAATTGCGGAGGTGGAAGCGGCTCTCTATTGGCAGTTCTTTTGTTCATTCCTGGTATACGCACAAGTGTCCCAAAGGACTTCGCTTTGGAGCTGAGGATAGATCATGCTTGGGCATGCAGGTGTGATATGGCTTGGGGTGAGGCATATTCCAGGACAAGAATCACTGGGCTTCAGGGTGCAGAGCAGTCTGAATATGAGTAGTTGGCTTAATAGCCTTAGCAGTTTCCTGGGCACCAGGGAAAGGCAATGCATCCTTGATAGGCTGCAGGAATGAGAGCCGGGAGGCTGGGGGTGATGACAGCTTAGGAGGAGGCCAGACTGAAAAGGGGAGAGAGCTGGGCCAACGATGGACATTCTGCTCTATGACTCAGATGCTGACTCATAGCAAAGACCAGCCCTTTTCCAGAAATCTGGATCGCAGCAAGCCCAGACTCATATCTGTGTGGCAGACCAGCCCAGTGTTCTCCTGGACACTTCTACCTGCCCTGCTACATTTCCCAGCCTCCCTAGAGTCCTTGGGGGCAATCTGGTCCTGGCACACAGAGCACTAGGCCAGCAATGCAGCAGCTCACCATCCCCTGAGAAACAACCCAGGGACTCAGGGTCCACTCCTGGGAAGAGCAACCTAGCAGCTTTGTTGGCCAAGTCACCAAAATTTAGAAATTGATCTATAACTGTGGCACATTTTAGCTGAGGGTTTCTCAGGATAACTATAGTAAAGGACCAGTAGATGAGTACTTTTATACAATAAAAAGAAGTTACTAGAAAAAACATATAAAATAAAATGGATATCTATAATATAAGCCTAAATTATTCCATGGTCAGATATTATCAAATTGGTAGATGTTCTAAATCCTCACGCTAGTCTTGTGTACTCTATGCTGTACTTCCTCATCTGGCTCTGCATTGGCCTGACCTGGTCAATTGTGCACCTTGTGTCAGAGAGAGGAAAGCATCATCCTATGCCCTGCTGCCAGGTACCCCAGATGGGCACCTCTTGCTTGCTTACCCCAAAGAGAGGGATGGATGGCACATTTCAAAGCAAGTATCCAGCAAACAAGTGGAGAACTATAACTGAAGATCTAGAGGCAACATGGGCATGTTTATTGACTATGATGGGATGTCAGGCTTTGCATTCTGTATAAAACATTACATCTAATTATTATTTTTTTTAATGAACAGAACATATTTATTGAGGGAAAGAAAGCTCCTGTTTAAGAGAGGGTCAGGAGGGGGACCCCAAGGGGGTGGTCCCCCATCACATCTAATTATGACAATCATGTAAAGATGGTACCTTTTTTTTTTTAGAACAATAATAGTTAATACATTATATATTGTTATCTTTAAAGTAGTTGCTCAGGGTACAAGATATGAGCATAAAAATTTCTCTAGTGGATATTAGCATGAACATTCTTTATTACTTTTAATAAAGATGATACATTTTTTAAAAAATGTATTTAGTACAGGGTCTTACTACACAGATTGGACTTGTAGTGATCTTTCTGCTTTCAGCCTCCCAAGCACTGGGATCACAGGCTTGTGCCACCACACCCTGTCTCAACTGCTGTCTCAGTGTGCCACAGGGGTGGGGCTGGCAAGACACGCACGCTGAGGATTGAACCCAGTCCCTGCGCTCAGCCTAAGCAGGTGCTTTAATCTGCTGAGCTATCTGGCCAGCCTCTGTCATTTTTGAAAAATGTTGTTAAAGTAAACATAACATAAAATTTATCTCATCTTAACACCAGTGCAAGATGCCCCCAGGGCAGTGATCCTCATTAGTGGGAATGAACTGGGCTCTGGCTGCTCCCAGTTTGGTACCTTCCAGGCAAAACCAGGGAGCCCAGGGGACTATGAGGAGGGGAAGGGAGGTGCTGAGACTGTAGTAGGAGGTAGAAAGACCCAGACTAGACAAGGAGATCAGGACCAGGAGATGCAGCTGAAAGACAACAGGGCAATAATTAGCAAAAGTAGGAGTGATCTTAGGTTCAAGAGGGGATCCTAGATTACAAGACAGAGCTCTTCTGTAGTTCCAGAAATTTGGGAGTTTGAGTAGGAGGACAATTTCAGGCCTAAGCTAGGCAATTTAGCAAGACCTTGTCTCAAGTTAAAAAATAAAAATAGCTGGAGAGGTAGCTTAGTGCATAGATCTCTCTCTCTCTCTCTCTCTCTCTCTCTCTCTCTCTCTCACACACACACACACACACACACACAGAGGGAGGGAGGGAGGGAGAGAGAGAGGGAGAGAGACCCTGAACTTCTGGAACATGTTTACCAGGACTTCTGTGATCACAAAGGTTGACATAGCTGTGGAAAGTCTAGCAATTGCAGACTTTCAGGAGACAGGGACAAGTTCACTTTGCTGCAGGACCCTGCCTAAGCTCCAAGAGACAGCAGGGCAAAGCGGGGCCAAGAACCTGGTCCAGTACTTAGGGCCACAGCTGGGGCCCAAACCTTGGCACCCGTCTTGGAGGTCCAGTATGGATGAGCTATTTCACTAATCTATGGGGAGGGGGACAGGGACAGGACAGGATGACAAATCAATAACAGATTGATTTCAAGACAATAAATAAATGTGATATTTGTTGCTAATCTATTTGTGGACAAAAATGTAGAAAGTGGGGTTCTTTCAAATTTGTTACGTGAACCACCTATTTCACTTCAACTTTATTTCTACTGCAAACCTCTCCTTTCAGTCTAGAGACGAAAATATTTGCTTTTTCAGGACAAAGGCTCAGGAATACTCAGATATTGTTTCTTTCTGAGGAATTCGCACCTCTCCCACAAGGCTGCACACAGGTGTCCTCTCAGTGCTCCTTGCCATCTGCCCACAGGTGGCGTGGGCCCTGCCTGACCTGGTATATTCCAGGGTAAGGACCTCTACTGGTGGACTGAGTCTTTCCCCAGAGCCCAGCTCCTGCTTGTGTGGGGCGCTCAAAGGCAGAAAGCACACTGCCCTGCCCCTAACCTCAGGGGCTCTTAGGATGCTCTGAGTGAGAGACTGCATGGAGGGAGCCAGAGGGGAAGGATCTAGAAGGTCCCAAATTTCATTCAAATCTGTCTTCTATGGCTCTGGTCCAGTCTTTTCCAAAGTACATTGCTCATTAGGCTGCAGGTTTATTTTACTTGCTGGGTTCTCCATGACTCAGTTTCTGGGCCCCAACCAGGAAGCACTGTGTCAGAATTCCTGTGGAGGCGGCCTGAGTGCTGGGCCTGACCTCCCTGTCTGCCCTGTGGGAGGCAGACAGGCTGAAATATTTCCTACGCTCTTAATGAAATCAAGATTTTCATCTCTGTGCGTGTGTGTGTGTGTGTGTGTGTGTGTGTGTGTGTGTGTGTTTGTATGTGCCTGCGTGTGTACAGCAAATGAATTTTTCAATGTTGATTATAAAAATTTTAAACTAGACAAAAAATGATGTGGCTGTAACAGCTCCATCTCTAACCTTTACGTACAGAAAGCAGGAAGCCAAATATCTGGTAATAGAGGCTGCATTCTGAATGGGTGGAGACCAAAAAAAAAGTCAAGAGTCTAGAAAAATAGTGTTTTTTTTTTTAACCAAGTAATATTTTGAGACAAAACTGAAGAAATGTAAGACATCTGCTATGACACAGGTCTTTTCCAAACTCAGCCCTTTAGAAATTCTCAGGAAGAAAAAAGTTTCCATTCATGTACAGATAATTTTAGAGTATGAACATCAAGTACCTGCAAAATATTATAAAGATATTAAAAATTTATAAAAATATTGTAACTCCTGGAGGCTTACAGAAGATTCAGAATCAAAATTTATAAAAATATTGTAACTCCTAGAGGCTTACAGAAGATTCAGAATCACCAGACATCACAGCTCAGTTGTAATCTACACATTTAAAAAAATTAGTAACACAGTTACTGTGTGGGTACACATGTGTTTTAAAAAATTCAAAGAATACAGCTACAGCTTAAGTTCCCCAAAGCTTTTTTTTTTGTATTATGGCCAGCTCAACCTGCCCTGGGGGTGGGGCTGGCGCAGCATGTGGTGCCAGGTATTGAACCGTGTCCCTGGCTGCCTGAGCTTTCCTAAGCAGGCGCTTTAGACCGCTGAACTATCTTGCCGGACCCCCAAAGCTTCCTTCCTACTCTGTGGCTTACTCTTTCCATTCTCTTAATAGTGTCTTCTGTAAAAAGCAAAGTTCAAAAAATTTGATACAAGGGCTGGCCAGATAGCTCAGCAGATTAAAGCATCTTTTTAGGCAGGCACAGAGACCAGTCGCACTAAGATGGTGACTGAGACTAGGGGTGGTGGCATGCGCCTGTAATCCCAGCGCTTGGGTGGCTCAAAACAAGATTACTATTAAGAGCCTGTACTAAATACATTAAAAAGAAATATTGATACAGTCCTATTTGACAACCTATTCCTTTATGGATTATGCTTTTTTGTTTATATCTAATCTCTGGCTAACCCAAGGTCACATATTTTTCTTTTTCTTTTTTTGTATTTTTTAGGGAAGGGTCTACAGGGTGTTCAGGGTCTATTAGATCAGATTCATAGTGATCCACCTGTTTACAGTCTCCCAAGAGCTGGGATTATAGGTGCATCATGTCTTGTTTATTCTATTTTTTCAAAATGAATTATTTT
>PVKN010019905.1:0-16134 GCA_004027915.1 Capromys pilorides | reverse complement strand
ATTTTATTTATTTATTTATTTGTTTGCTTGTTGTGTTTGTTTGTTTCTTTATTTATTCATTTTGTGGCTGGCTCAGCCTGCCCTGGTGGTGGCGCTGGCGCAGCATGTGGTGCCGGGGATCGAACTGCAGTCCCCGCAGTCGCCTGAGCCCTCCTAAGCAGGCGCTTTAGACCACTGAACCATCTCGCCGGCCCCAATACAGGAATTCTTGAAGCTAACTTTTAGAAGAGTAATGTGGACTTTTTTTTGAGTCCCCTAAGGGATCTTAAAAGAGGAGAGCCTGTTAGAATCACTGAAAGCAGGCTACTCCAGGAAGCTATATATAGATTCCTAGCTTCCTACAAACACTGAGGATAGCTTCACTTAGAAGGACTAGGAAGCAATCATTGCCTAGGGAAAAGATGCATACTTACATCCTCTATATTAAGCATTTAAGAGGAACTGCTGAAATTCTCCAGAATGTAGGCTCCCTGTGGAACTTGTTCCAGGGCTTTCTCTTTTTTTGTGACTGTGTTATGTGGGGACCAGAAGGGTAGAGGACTATGAGGTTCATTCGTGGGAATTTTAGACCAGGCATCCTTGAGTTTAGCACTGAGGGAATGGATTTGTCTTCTCTTAAAAAAACATCTGTTCAGGAGGACCTTTCCTTGAAAAGAATATTGTGTAATGTGTATTAATCTGCTCTGCTCAGAAAGCCGTGACAAAATACCATAGCCTGGGTGGCTTAAATAATAGAAATTTATTTTGTCACAGTCCTAGAGTCAAGAAGTCTAAGATCAAGGATCTAGCCTTTTTATTTTTCTAATAAAAATTGTATTTATTTAAAAGCATTCAGAATGTCAACAAAACAGTTGCAACTTTTTTTTTTTTGCAATTACAGAGTGGTTTTCAGTTAATAGGACAGCAATTATTTTGTATAAGCTGTATTAGAGACAACTGAAGATGAAAAACTACCATCCCCATGTATAACTAATTTGTGCTGTGCACCAACAAGAACCGGCTTTAAATTTCCATGCCAATTTACAACCCCTATACTGTACCAGGCAAGGTTAGTGGCTGTTCATATGGTGGTATACCACCAGGAGAGGTGTATCTAAAGACACATTTGGTAGTGTGTTAACTATACAAAAAAAGACACTGTACAGTTTCCAAACAAATTTTATATAGCCTTACATTTCAATTTTTTTTTCCTTCAAAAGTAATGAGCTGTGTCCTGGGGGTTTAAATGCTTCATAGATAAGAAAAAAAAAAACTGTGCTAGAACCAACTTATTCATCATCATCCTCTTCTTCGTCCTCCTCATCCTCTTCATCTTCTTCCTCCTCTTCATGCTCATCTTACTCATTCTTCTCCACTTCCTTCTTTTTCTTGCTTTTTTCAGTCTGGACGACTCTTTTGCTGCATCAAGTTTTCCTTTAGCCTGGTAGCCAGAGATCCTTTTCATACTTACTCTTTAGCTTAGCAGCCTTCTTCTCGTATGGCTGCTTGTTATCTGCTGCAGTATTATTCCACATTTCTCTAAGTTTCTTTGCAACATCACCAATGGAAAGGACAGGATGTTCTCCTTCCATTTTTGGGCAGTACCTAGAACAGAACAAGAAGGACAAAGGAGGCCTGTTGCATGCATTGGGATCCTTCAACTTCTTTTTTGTTTCTCCTTTAGGAGGAATATAGATTTTCATTTCTCCTTCCTAATGATCCTTGTCCACTTTTGCCATGTCTTCAAATTTTCCCTTTTCCTTAGCAAACATGGTCTTCCACCTGTCTGGACACTTCTTAGAAAACTCTGAGAAGTTGACAGAAGTATTTAGGTGTCTCTTTTTGTGCTCCTCTTGGCAAGTTTGCACAAAGAATGCAAATGATGACACCTTGCCTTGAAGCTTGTTAGGATCTCCTTTGCCCATGTTTACTTGTTTTCCTCAGTGAGGTACAGAGTAGCCCAGTGTCCATCCAGCTCTCACTTGCCCAGGCATTGTCTCTATGGAGCTCAATGTACTTGATCCAGTCAATTTGGTTTCTTTCTTACTCACAGATGTCTGCCTTTTCACTATGTCTTCATTCACTTCAGGAGAAAGAGTGAGACTTTTGCTTATAAAGACACTAATCCTTTGGGATTAAGGTTCCATCCTGTCTTAGTTACTTTTTACACGTTGCTGGGACAAATACCCAACACTCAAAATGAAGGAAGGAAAGGTTTATTTAGCTCACAGTTGTTGGAGGTTTCAGTCCATATTCGGCTGGCCCAAGGCTGAGTGGAACAGGGCAGAGAGCATCCAGTTCATGGTGGCGGAACAGCAACAATCACAACAGAGGCAACAGACCAACCAGGGTGTAGAGAGCAACAACCAATGTCTGTCTCTCTTTCTATTACATTCAGGCTTTCTGCCTTAGCCTATCCACCTTAGGCCACACCAATAATCCCAGCCATACTCAGACCGACAACCCCATCAGTACTAAAACACATAATGCCAATGGATCAAGAGTCAAGTCTCAAACTCTAGAAGTCCCTGCCCCATGATTACATGAGGCTTTGGGGGACAACCAGACATAAACCATAACACATCCTTACTACTTGATTTAACTTTACTTCCTTAGAGGCCCTATCTCTTCAACTTATGATGGAAACAGCCTGACAAATCCATTGTAAATTGAAAATATCTTAAATTAAGAGTAACCTCATCTCTAAAATCTACCCACTTTAATGTATCAATTATTATGAATGTACTAATAACGTGTTTTGAAACTATCATATTGTTATTTCTTATTAAAAAAATAAAAAAATGGAATTAAAAAAAATAAAATCTACCCACTTGATCTGTCTAGAAACCATCCACTTTCTTTGTACTCACTATCACTGTGTTAGTACTATTCACCACCACTTCTTCTAGCTAATTATAATGTTTTACTAATTTGCATAGGATTTAGCTTCAGAGTGGAAGTGAAGTTTGTGAGAAAGAAAGGACTCAAAGATCACTTTGATGTTTTGTCCTGAACAACTGAAAAATCATCTTGTCATACATTTATGGAGCTGATGAAGACGAGAGTAGAAGTGGATTTGGGTCAGATTGTGTCATATAATCATCTCTGATAGACACGAGCTTGAAAAATGAGTGTGTTAATTTGTTTTGCTTTGTTTTTAAATTGGAGTCTCATTGTGTTGTCTAGACTGGTCTCAAATTCCTTGGCTGAAGCAATCTTTCTGCCTCAGCCTCTTGACTATTTTTTTTTTTTGGGGGGGACTGGAGTTTGAACTCATGACCTTGCACTTGCCAGGCAGGCACTTGTGCCACAGAGCTATCTCCCCAGCCCCCTCCTGACTAATTTGTATTATCAGCACATGCTACTTCCTTGCTCATATTCATTTATATTTGTATGTACCATAAACTGAACCACTCGCTGAAACACTTTTATCTCAGATTTTGCAAGTCAGGGTTCCAAGTCTGGCTTGGCTGGGTTCTTTACTTCAGGGATCTCACAGGCTTCTGTTAAGGTATCAGCTGGGGGCTGGAGAGATAGCTCAGGGGCACGAGTGTGTGCTTGGCAAGCGCAAGGTCCTGAGTTCAAAAAAAAAAAAAAAAAAGAAAGATATCAGCTAGACTATCTTTTCTTCTGGAAACACTGCTAGACAAGTGCCCATTTCCAACCTCACTTGCCTTGTTGGTACATCAATCAAATTCTGTTTCATTTGTCTGGCTTTTGGCCAGTTGCTGCCCTCAGTTATGAGAAGTTGCCTATAGCTTCCTGCTACGTGACCCTCTCCATAGGCACTGAGTTCCAGACATGATGATTGGTCCTTCAAAGTGTTATCAATGTGAGGGTAAGTTTTCTGACAAGACAGAGTTTCTTATGATGTAGCATAATCACAGAGGCAATATTGCATTAACTTTGCTATATTTTACTGGTCAGAAACAAGACTAGGGTGACACACTTAAGGGGAAAGAATTACACAAAAGTTTAAATACTAGGCAATGGGAAGATCATGAGGTTTTTCTTAGAGTCAATCTGTCACACTGTTTCCCAATCACAATAGTAGAAGATGAGAAAGTAGAATGAGGTCTTGGTTCTCAAATAATCAAGACTGAGTTAGTAGATCCTCTTTTTAGAGACTGAATCTGGAATGGTCATACAGTTATAAAGCAAAGGTTAGAATTCCTTTGCTAGACAGGAGTAGTACAGCATGCGTGTAATTCCAACACTCAGGAGACTAAGGCAGGAGGATTGCCATGAATTTGAGGTCAGCCTGTACTACATAGCAAGACCTTATCCTAACAAAACAAAACAAAATAAAACAAAGTAAAACAAAACAACATGCAAAAGAAATTCCTTTGTGGAGGTGAGTAGCAACATTACTGGATATCACACCCAGGTCCTTCACACTGAAATACATTCCAAACACACCTATTTCTTCATTGTTTGCTTTGAGATGGGGTCTTGTTATGTAGGTCTGGCTGGATTTGAACTCATGACCATCCTCTTGCCTCAGCCTTCCCAGGGTTAGGATTACAAGTATGTGCCACCTTGCCTGGGTTATTTATTTAGAGACATGGTTTTGCTAAGTCGTGGCTACACTCAAACTTTCGATCCTCTTACCTCAACCTGCCAGATTGCTGGGATTATAGGTATGTATCACCATTATGAAGATTTTTGTAAGAGCTCTTTAGAGGCTTTTTTTTTTCCTTTGATTCTTTTGAAGACAGTGAGACTAGTCTATGGCCATACCACCCTGAACGCGCCCGATCTCGTCTGAAGACAGTGAGACTGGATGCAAGTGAACCATTTGGAAGGCTGTCTTAGGCCAGCAGGTGCTGGAAGGAAAGGCTTGGCAAGTTGGAGCCAATGAGCTGGAAAGAGGAGGCAGACTGGAGAGATCCTGAGGTTACAGAAGCAACAAAACTTGTTCATTAGTTGGAAATGAGGGAGGGAGGGAGGGAGGGAGGGAGGGAGGAGAAAGGAGCCTAGGAACTTCTTGAAGTTTCTGCTTCAGGCAACTGGATGGGTACAGAGACTGCAGGAGCAGGCTGGTGATATGCTGTCAAACATTCTTCTTCTGTGTGTGAACTCTGGTATCTGACCAACTGACCTTGATTGGAGTCTTTGCTCTGCATTCTAGCTGTGTGATATTGAACGCATTATAGAACTTGAGTTTGTTTCAACTGTAAAATGGAAGCACTAAATGCAAATTAAGACTTGTTCATGTGCATGAGAATGGGATGCAGTGCCTTGTATCCAATAGAATTTCACCATCCTAGCTATTATTATCTGCAGAAAGTGTTCAGGGAGGAGGCTGAGGACCAGTGGTTGAAGCCTTGGGGAAAAGCTTCTGGGAATCAACTCTGGTTAGGTCCAAGAGGAAAAACACCGCGTTGTGGCTGTTCAGTTAAAGCCAGGAGGCGAGGCAGGGCTGAATTACTGCCACATGTCAGGGAGAAGATGAGTCACTACAAGCGGCAGGTCAGCTTGCCCAGGCCGCACGGCAAACTGCACTGAATTACGTGATGACTTCACTGTCAATGGAGAATCCCGGGGGCCGTTCCGGAAGTCTTGTTTGTTTTCCCTTCCCCTTTCGAAGAAATCCATCACTCCTTTCTCTTGTACGTGACCTTCCACAGTATTTTATGGTTTGGAAGGAGCAGGAAACAGTAGAGATGGGACAAAAGAGCCAGAATTTGAGCCCTGCCTGTCTAGTTTAATCACTGACTTGCTGGATGACGTATGCGTGTCACTTCAACACAGACTTGCCTCCCAAATGTGATGTGGAATTATCGAGTGTTGGCATTGTACTACTCGGATTAATACGGATTAATAGTGCCAAGGGTCTTGCTTCTGGCCTCTTTTTCCGTTCCTTTGGAACTCAGTTTAGGATCTCCGTTGACGAGCTTAGCCTGGCACAAGGTTCCACAAATGGGTAAATGGAAGAATCAATGAGCGTCCGCAGCTGCAGTTAACTAGCTGGGAATCCCGCCCCTTTTCAGGCCGCGCGGCCAGGCAGAGGCGGCTTTTGAGAAGCTGTTCGCTAGCGCGTGCGCGGGAAGCCGCGCGCCTTCAGAGGTGGCGGGCGGGCGGGCGGCCGCGTGCGCGCGCGAGGGGCGGGGCCGGTCGGAGGCTGGCGGGAGGCGGCAGGCTCGGCAGCTGCGGGTGGCCGCGGAGCGCGTGCCTTTAGGTGGACGAGGAGGCGTCGGCGATGCCGCGGCCTCGGTGAGGAGCGCCCTGTGGGCGCGGACCTCGAGTCCTCGGGAGAGGAGGCGAGGAGGCGCTGCGCGCCGGGTCAGTGGCGGCGGGCGGGCGGGCGGACGCCCGGCCATGGTCGCTGCGGACGGTGGTTGCCGCGGCGGCGCTGCGGCCCGGGGCCGTGGGAGGCCGGCACAGTGACTGCTGACGCCCGCGGGGCCCGGCCTCAGAGATGAAGCGGAGCCGCTGCCGCGATAGACCGCAGCCGCTGCCTGCCCGTCGGGAGGATGTGGCCCAGCGGGTGGCCGACCTGCCCCAGTCGCAGCCCCAGCCTCTGCCCTCGCGCCGGCGTGCGCCACCGGGGAGGCAGCGCCCGGAGGAGCGGACGGGGCCCTCGGGGCCTGAGGGCCGGGAGCAGGTGAGGCGGGCTGGGGTCTGGGCTGGCAGGGTGGGGAGGCGGAACCTGAGCGGAGCCGTGGGGGAGGGGTCGCGGGCTGGGGCCGGGCGGCAGTGTTATAGGGGTGGGGACTGAGTTACTCGGAAGGAGTAAGATCTGGAGAGGTGAGAAAATGGGTAGTGGAGAAATGAACGTGGGGGACTAGCGAAATGAAGTACTGGATCTAGGGGCATTTGTAGCAGGGGTTCTGGATGAGAAAAGAAGCGTTGAAATGTGAGCTTGGGTGACTGGAGTTGCAAAAGGCAGGCTTATTAAAAGGAGTGCTATCCAGAGAGGTTAAGTAGTGTATGTAATGGGAATATCTGATAGAATGTTATTCTATTTCCTAGACATTCTTCACAGTTGTAAACATGGGGATGTTTCTGAGCATTCTGATATGGTATCATATTTTTATTCTAGCGTGTTCTGAATAATTGTTAATGTTCTTAGTTACCAGCTGTTTAATAGGAAACCAGTTTTAAAGACACCTATATGGGCTTTAAAATCCCATCCTCAATGCTGTGAACAGAGAATTCATAGACACGAACTCTGCCTTCTAGTTTTCTAATTTAATAGCTTTCTAATTTAATAGCAAAACATAGGCGAAAAGCACTGTAAAAATATTCTGAATGGACAGGATGTGTTTATGTAATTTATTAGATAATAGTAGGTATATTTATGAGTAAGGGATAAAGGTCAGTTTCTTGGGGAGGAGAAACTGCCACTAATAGCTGCAGGAAGTTTAGTGAAAGGAGAAAATTATTGGATTTGCAGAAAAATTTCTGTGATAGTGAACTCAGGTGACAGCTTTCCTTTTGCACAGTTTTGCTCCAGACCCTAGTGACTTCATCCTCAAATCTTTCAAGACATCTTATAGGTCCCTCAGTTTCTTTCTCCTCAGATAAATATCTTCCTTATACGTCATTATTGTAGTTTCAGTGATTTACATGCTAGCCCTTGGACTTTTTTGTTGCCTTTTGTTTTTCTGCATTTTGTTCTTAACTGCTGAGCAGACTGCACCCATCAACTATCTGCTATTGCTTCCAGGGTGCTGAGCATTATCCTGTTGTCATAAACCCCTTCCACCCACCTTTGTTTTTATATTCTCTGCAACTCTTATTCATTGTTTGTTTGTTTATTTATTTTGTCTTCTTGAGACAGGGTCTTGTTATGCAGTTTAAGCTGACCTTGAGCTCAGTTTTGTAGCCCAGGCTGGTCTCAAACTTCCATGGATCCTCCTGCCTCAGCCTCCCACATAGTTTTTAAAATGTAATTCAAAGCTCAGATCTTTTCCTGACTCAGTTTGTCTGATGCACTTGATATTACATGCTTTGGTGAAGAGTTCAAGGTTACAGCTCTCTAAGAATTTGTATTCACTCATTTTTTGTTTCAGTCTGAGAAAATATTCTAAGGCTGATTCCTGTACTTTTTATCTTTTTGTTTTCATCCCCTTTTCATCTGCTGAAGAGCCTTACATACTTTCGTCTTATGTCTCACATAAAAATAAAACAGCATAATTTCGCTACTGTTTTTTGTTTTGTGTTAAAAATCTTTTTTTCACTATCTCCATTTCCTTATCTTGTATACGTTCCTAATATTATAGTTTGCTTTGTACACTTAATAGTTTTTAAAACTGAGGTGTTTGAGAATGTCACCAACTTATTTTGTTTTACTTTTTTTGGTTATGGTGGGGTAATTGAGAATTGAACTTAGGGCCTTTGCTAGTTTACATTTTTATTGAGGTTTCACTTATGCACATTATAGAAATCAAAGTTTCACTTAGCCCATTATTTTTTTAAAACTTTATTTATGTATGTATGTATGTATGTATGTATGTTATGGCAGGCTCAGCCTGCCCTGGCAGGGGTGGGTATGGTGCAGCATGTGGTGCTGGGGATTGAACCACGGTCCTTGTGGTTGCCTAAGCAGGCACTTTAGACTGCTGAGCTATCTTGATGGCCCCAGCCCATGAATTTCTATAGAACAAATGTACCCATATGATCATTACTTAGATCAAGATGGAGAATATTTTAAGAACTGTAGAATGTTACTGTGTATTTTCTTAGTACCATGAAGTTTGAGTTGATACTTCATATAAATGTAATCATACAGTTTGTACTCTTTTGTTTTTATTTATTTATTTATTTATTTGTTTGCTTGTTGTGTTTGTTTGTTTCTTTATTTATTCATTTTGTGGCTGGCTCAGCCTGCCCTAGTGGTGGTGCTGGTGCAGCATGTGGTGCCGGGGATCGAACCACAGTCCCCGCAGTCGCCTGAGCCCTCCTAAGCAGGCGCTTTAGACCACTGAACCATCTCGCCGGCCCCTCTTTTGTTTTTAAGCTCTTTCATTTAAACCTTATCTGTGAACCTCTTTTTTTTTTTTAAATAAAAATGCACTGTTATTTTTCATTGCTGTGTATTTTTCCATTATGCAAATGTGTTGTGGTGGCAAATAAGACTTGCTTTTCAAATTAAAATATAGTGCATGGCTACTTGTGAATGGCTTCATTGTGTGTTACACAGAGAAATCTGTAGTTATTTTGGGGACTTTTGTGTACCTAAATCTCATATTTGTTCTCTAGTCCTCATCTTCTCCAAACCATGTGAACTGTATTGATAGTAAAGGTTTAGGATATAGAACAAGGGTCAATGGTTCTTTTTTTTTTTTTTTTTTTTAATTTTTTTAATTTATTTATTTGTTTGCTTGTTGTGTGTGTTTGTTTCTTTATCCATTCATTTTGTGGCTGGCTCAGCCCGCCCTGGTGGTGGCGCTGGCGCAGCATGTGGTGCTGGGGATCGAACTGAAGTCCCCACAGTTGCCTGAGCCCTCCCAAGCAGGCGCTCTAGACCACTGAACCATCTCGCCGGCCCATGTTAGGTGTTATGATTAAATTGTGTGAGCCTTTTTGCTACTGCCTTTATCACTCTAGTTCTCTCATGTATCATTTTTTGTGTGGATTACTATAAACATTTTTAACTGGTCTTTCTGATTATATATATATATTTTTTTTGGTGGAACCAGGTCTGATTATATCTTTACTCCCCTCTTTTCTGATATTATTTTGCACATAGCAAGTTGTCTTATAAAGCTTAAATAAAGGTGTGTCACCTCCCTCTCAGAATCCTACTGTGGCTTTCTATTTTAGTTTAAATCAAAATCCAGTGTTGATTTTGTCCTAGAAGATTCCCTGTACCTGACCCTTGGCATTCATCATTTCCTTCCATTTTTCCTCTTGTGCACTAGCTCTTGAATCTTGCATATTGGCTACTCTGGTGTTCTCTGGGTAAAGATGCTTCTGCCTGAGAACATACAAGAAATTACTATTATTTGAGGACTTTTGTACTTGTTAGGTTTTTCTACTTGAGATCTCTCTCTCTCTCTCTCTCTCTCTCTCTCTCGTATGTTTGTATGTTTATAGCTGGCTTTCTCATTTCCTTCAGGTCTCTGTTCAGATGTAGATGTCATTTTATTAAAGACACCTGTCTCGACCAGTCTTTCCTTTTTTTAAAAAAATTAATACATATTAGTTATACAGATTGGTTAGTGTAAGTTTTGCAAATTTAAACACACATGCAACAGTCTTAGATTATTTTCACTTCCCTTTGTTTCCACCTTCTGTTATAGTCCTCTTGATAACCCTTTGTAAAGTAATTGTCTTGGTCACTCCCTTTCCTTTTATGTATATGTCATTCATTTGTGTAATTATAACGTGTTTGTTATTTATCTTTTTATTGTTGTTATTGTTTTTAAAAATTTATTTTCCTGCATGGTGGTCTCCTCCGGCATCCGGGGCTGAGATGGCATGCCTGGAAAACCAGGACTGAGATGATGTGCCTGGCATGTGGGGCCGGGGATTGAGCTCAGGTCTTTGTACTTGTGAGGTCAGTGCTTATGCCTCTGAGCTGTCTCTCTGGGCTCCTGTTGTTGTTGATACAGGGTCTCACTATGCAGTTCAGACTCATAGTGATCCTTTTGCCTGAACCTTTCAGTGCTGGGACCACCCTGCCTGGTTTTGTGGCTGGCATGGCATGGCATGGCTTGGCATGCCCAGGGTTCTGGGGTCGGCATGGCATGTGGTACCGAGGATTGAACTTAGGACCTCGTGCTTGCTAGGCGTGCACTTAGACCAACAAGCTATCTCCCTAACCCCTGTTATTTATCTTCTATATTAGGATATATACTTCAGGAAGGTAGGAATTTGGACCTATTTTTCTCACTTCTCTGTTTATGACTTATCAAATTCTGTCTTGTAGGAGCTGGGGATATATATATATATATATATATATATATATATATATATTAATATTATAGCACAGCCTGGCATAATACCTGTCTGGCAAGTGTAAGGTTCTGAATTCGATTCCTAGTTACAAAAAACATATCTATCTTGTGCTGGCAAGATGGCTCAGTGGTCTAAAGCACCTGCCTAGGAAAGTTTTAGCAACTACAGGGACCACGGCTCAATCCCTGGCACCACATGCTGCACCAGCCCACCCCCACGGCAGGCTGAGCTGGCTATAATACAAATAAATAAACAAGGTTTAAAAAAAAGAAAATTTAAAAAAAAAAAAGATTCTAAATAGGTTGGAAGACAAAACTATGTATTACAACAAATACTATGGAATTCATAATTTGTTAAGTGAAATTCTGTATCACTTGTAATTTTTTGTTTTAATTAAATTAATTAATTAATTTTTTTGTGGTACTGGGGATTGAACTCGGGACCTTGTGCTTACCAGGTAAGTAAGTGCTTATTCTACTGAACTGTCTCCCTGACCCTTGTTTTAATTTTAATTTGTACTCTTTGAAAAAAATAAAAGATACTAAATAATTACTTCTTGACTGAATGGATACTTGAATACATAGTGAATGAGATAGAGCCTTTTTTTTTTTTTTTTTTTTTTTTTTTTTTTTTGTCTTTTTGAGACAGGGTCTTGCTATGCAGTTCAGGCTGACCTTGAGCTCACTTTTGTAGCCCAGGCTGGTCTCGAACTCACACTGATCCTCCTGCCTTAGCCTCCTAAGTGTTGGGATTACAGGTGTGCACCACTATGCCCAGCTAATTGTTCTTTTTTCTTAAAAAAAAATTTGTTCGTTTTTGTTTTCTTTTTATGTATTTGGTACAGCATCTACAGGGTCTCACTACACAGATCAGACTTGTAGTGATCCTCCTGTTTTCAGCCTTCCAAGAGCTGGGATTACAGGTGTGTGCCATCACGCCCAGTCTCAATCACAGTCTCAGCGTGCCCCAGGGTCTGGGCTGACATGGCATGCTGGGGATCAAACCCCAGCCCTTGTGCTCTGCTAAGCAGGTGCTTTAGTCTGCTGAGCTATCTGGCTGGCCTGGTTACATAGGATATAAGAGTTGGCATTGGGGTCCTCTGTTCGCCAAAGATGCACATCATATTGACAAAGTGCCCATTGGTTGTATTGCTCTGCTGTTTGGCCCAGCCTGACTTATTTTGTTTGGCCACCTTGGGCCTGACCTCTTTACTTTTGTAGCCTGAGCTAGGAAACCATGAACTATTTATTTATTTATTTATTTATTTATTTATTGGCTGGACCGAGGTTCAAACTCACAACCTTGCACTTGCCAGGCAGGCACTTGTGCCACGGAGCTATTTCCCCAGCCCAAGGGAACCATGAACTTTACTTCCAAGCATGCAGCCAGCTGCTTCCAGACTGACCAGGGCTTCCACCTCACCTCACGCTGGCCTAGGTTGACCTCATTCTCTATTGGCTTGCCAGCTCCGAGATGACTTGATCTTCTGGTACCATGCCCTCCAGTGAGGCCACATAAACCTTGATCTAGGTGACGGTCATCTGGGTATGTTGGTTCTGGGTGTGGGCAAATAGCTGCATGTTCATGACTAGAAGAAGCCAGCTGAACAACTCCCCCAGCTGCCACTACTGTGAAGGTAGAGTCCAGAAAGGAAGAGAAGAGTCAAATTCCGATTTCATATACCAACCATGTGATTTGAGACGAGTTACCTTAAGTTTTCAAGGCTAAATTATCCTGAGTTTATAGTGGAGATAATATTATCTATTTCATAGTTATTGTGAAGATTTAATAAGTGCAGTCTTTGTAAAACACAAGAACTGGGTCTGGTTGAATAACACTGTAATCCCAGTACTTGGGAGATTGAGGCAGGAGGAGTGTTGTGAGTTGGAGACCAGCCTGGTCTACAAAGTGAGCTCAAGGCCTGCCTGAACTACATAGTGAGACCCTATCTCAAACACACACACACACACACACACACACACACACGAAAGTGCATATGACAGCCTCATAATGGAAAGTACTGAGTAATAGTTATTAGATTTTCAAGGTATATGTACAAAATGTATTCATATAGAATTCATGTTTTTACTGCTATCCTGATTTAGAAATGGCTTAGAAAAGATGTCTTTTTTATTTTATTTATTTTATTTCATTTATTTTTTTTTTTTTATGGCCAGCTCATCCTGCCCTAGGGGTGGGACTGGCGCAGCATGTGGTGCCGGGGATCGAACTGCAGTCTGTGCAGTTGCCTAAGCTTGCCTAAGCTTGCCTAAGCAGGTGCTTTAGACCGCTGAGCCATTTTGCTGGCCCCAAAAAGCTGTCTTTATTTTTTTTTTTGTCTGTCTTTTTGAGTCACGGTCTCGCTATGCAGGTCAGGCTGGTCTTGAGCTCACTTTTGTAGCCCAGGCTGGTCTTGGAACTAGCACCGATCCTCCTGCCTCAGCTTCTCGAGTGCTGGGATTGCAGGCCTGCACCGCAATGCCTGGCTTTTTTTTTTTTTTTTTTTCTTTTTCTGTTTTTGCAGTACTGAGGATTGAATTTAGGACCTTTGCTTGCTAGGCAGGCACTTGTACCACTGAGCTATCTCCCTGGCCCTTATTAATTTACCCTTATTTTGTTCAACTTGGGAAAGGCAGCTTTAATTTGTGTAATTTTTTCCTTAAGGGAAACTTACGGATTTCTTAATTAAGTAACTGATTTATAAGAGAGTAGTCCCCCAAGGTTTTAGCATGTAATTAAGAACTACTTCAGCCCAGGAGATCCACATTTAAAATTCTGTGATATCTCTGTTGTGCCACCTTATGGTAGTAATGCTCCCTAAGGTAGAAACTGAGCAGCAGATATACACATTCTTTAAACCTTAGTTTATTTGATATTTACTTGTCATGTAGTTTTCTGTGCTTGTATTTCAGCAAAATAGAGGTATTACAGTAGTTCCACGCAGTGTGTTGGGGTTGTAGGAATGTTTTCAAACATTAGAAAGGAAGACTCAAATTCTTTGAAAACTATTTCGAAGTTTAGAAATAGTTGGTAGTAATATTTAAACCACCAAGGTGGTTTTATTTAGGTAATCCAGAACATTTGTCAGTAAAAAAAAAAAAAAAAAAAAAAAAAAGGGCATTTATTAGCTCAGGCTTTGGTATTCATGTTGACAATAGCTCCTGTTAACAGATATGTTCAAAAGGATCTAGACTGACAGAAGCTTTCCAGTTTTTACACAACACTTACAAGGTTACCTGAGGAAAGTGGAAAATTGGCCAGCCTGGAAATGCTTTAATTACCCTCACTCATTTTCCAATGCTAGAACTCAGTAATAGGGCTGTGAGAATGGGGAATGTCATGTAGCTTGTGCCAGGAGGAAGGAAAATCATGTTTGGTCAGTATCTGCCACCACAGGCCTCAAAATCTAATATAGTCTGTAGCTAGGACTTAAAGAGATCCCTTTTTTTGTTATTTGTTCTTTCCTTTCTTAGAACTATAGTTCTTTTCTGTTCCACCTAGGCCCACAGAGTTTTGGGTTATGCCATTTTAAATGTAGGGAAAGGACTTTTCCAAAACTTAATAAAAAGCCCAGAAAAGTTTGTTTTCTTCTTTTATGATCAAGCTGATTTCTGGCAACCCTTATTCTCTTTTAGTCCTTGCTGTAGTGAGAAGTATCCTGAGACTTCTGTTACTTTATTAGCCCCATCAGATGAATGGGGAGAAAAGTCAAAAGAGAAAGCCAAAAAACCAACTGACTGAGTCTCAACTATTTTCATGTAATAAGTTCCTCAAAAGAAATGTGACTAGAGAGCTTCTTTTTTTTTTTTAATTTGATAGAGTCTCACTAGTGCAAGCTGGCCTTGAACTTGCTTATGTAACCCAGGCTAGCCTCAAATTTACTGCAATCCTGCCTCAACCTCTCGAGTGCTGAGATTATAGGACTTCAACCACCAGTCCCAGCTGAAAGCTGCCTTCTTAAAAGTAGTCTGACTTTGTAATTTTTTAAAAAACTTGAGAGTTGGGCTGGGAGGTAGCTCAGTAGAATAAGCGCTTGCCTGGCAAATGCAAGGACCTGAGTTCAATTCCTGGTTCCACAAAAACAAAAACTTAATGGTAAAATACACTTCACATGAAGTTTACCATTACTGACATTGTTAAATGTCATTCAGATGACATTTGAATGTCATTAGTTCACTCAGGTGTTATGCAGCCAACACCTCTGTCTGTCTGTCTGTCTGTCTGTCTATCTATCTATCTGTCTATCTATCGTGCAGGCTCTTACTATGCAGCTGAGACTCATATGGTCCTCCTGTATCCTGCCTCCCAATTGCTGCGATTATAGGCGTGTGCCACCGCGCCCGGACTCCTTCACCGGCTCAGCTCAGGCTCAGCTCAGGCTCGGCTCAGGATCGGCTCCTGAGATCAGGCCAGTACAGCAGGGGGAGCCAGGAATGAAACCCTGGCCCCTGCACTTCCTTAAGCAAGGGATTAGTCCCCTAAGCTTTACCGCTGGCTCTCATTGTCACTGTTTAGTTCCAGAATTTCTATAACTCTGGAAAGAATTCCGATGTCCATCGATATTAAATAGTGATTCCCTGTTTCTTTCTTGCCCAATCCCTGATAAATACTGATTTGTTTTCTTTGTATATTTGTGTTTTGAAGTAGGGTCTTACATTATAATTTAGGCTGGCATAGATCTCACTGTGTAGTTTAGGCTGGCCTCAGATTCACTCTGATCCTCCTGCTGGGGTTGTAAAACCTATATCCACATGCTTTTTGTAAAAGAAAATAACCAGAACTTATAGTTAGATTTCACTAAAAACAAATATTAAGGCAAATAAAATGTTTACATATTATTATATATAAATGTATGTATTTATAATATATAAATAAAGTGTTTATATATTGTATATATATAATTTTCTAAGATTCTTTCAATTTAATCATTTTTGGTGTATTATGAGAATAACAACATGAAAAAGGCTTCATTGTGTCAACATTCTGTTAACAGTTTAGATGTTTTATTTGCAGAAATATCTATTCAAGCCTTTACTGTCTTTCTTTCCTTTTAAATTTTATTTATTTATTTATTTGTTTGCTTGTTGTGTTTGTTTGTTTCTTTATTTATTCATTTTGTGGCTGGCTCAGCCTGCCCTGGTGGTGGCGCTGGCGCAGCATGTGGTGCCGGGGATCGAACTGCAGTCCCCGCAGTTGCCTGAGCCCTCCTAAGCAGGTGCTTTAGACCACTGAACCATCTCGCCGGCC
>PVKN010019904.1:0-16160 GCA_004027915.1 Capromys pilorides | reverse complement strand
CAATGTTGGAGGCTGTTGGTATAAGCCTCTTACAGATCATCATACTAATCTAGCTCTGCATTTTATGCCTTGTAATTAAGCTTTTCTGCTGGGTGATTGAGGGTAAGTTAAGGCTAGATCTGTATAACAGAACAGTCATCTTTTGTATCTTCCAGGGTCAAATCCCCTCAGGATTAACTTTGGAACCATGTACAGTGCTTTGTAGAACTGTTGACAGTGTCAGCCATCGGGACAAGTTATGGCCATTGCTTGACCAGTTTGCTCTCTGTGAAAGCCTAAGAGAATGTATTTTCTCTAGGTGACTCTCCTTAGACACACTGTACTTCACTTATCCCTTTCCTCTGAGGTCCCTTAATCTCCTTGAACAGAAAATCTGGGAAACCACTGAGTTATAGGATGTTACAGCACAGGTTCTCTTGTGTCCTGAGTCCTCACTGACCTTGAAGGGCTAGAGCCAAAATGTTGGCTATCCTTGTAGCCCTTCTTTTTCTCCAATTTTTGGTCTGTTAACTTATATTCTCAACCCTCCAGCAGAGAAGCTTCATGATACTATTACTCTATAACATAGATGATTGAGCTTAACATCACTGTCTTTCTGAGTATCAAACATCTTAGACTTATCTTGCAATTGGTATTTTCTGTCAATCAGTGATATTCTATTGTTGTAGAATTTTTACCTGGCTTTGTTTTCAGGGTGCTGCTGGGCTGCGTGCCGTTTTATTTTTGGGTGAGGTTGAGAAGGACTGGTGCTAATTCTTCTTTGTATGTTGTATAGAATCCTTGTGATGCAATATGAGGACGCAGTGCATGGGTCTGAGTGCATGCAGAGAAACAGGACCCACTCTGGGGCTCTGAGAAGGCCCCGCTGAGGATGAGACCGCAGCCTTGATTTCCAGGGGACAGGGACACCAGGGCAGAGATGAAGTGGGGAGAGGCAAAATCAGATTTCCTACAGAAACACTTCTCTGGGTCATGGCTGAGCTCTGGCCGAGTCCTGGTCTCCGGATGGTGCCAGATTACACCCTCGGCCAAGCTCCGCCCTCCGAGGCCTCTGCTTTCTTTCCTGCACCGGCCCTCCATTCTCCGTGGCTAAGCCTTTTTCTCTCAGGGATTCAGTGTTGTCAGTTAGGTTTTAGCCTATGGAACTCCGTCTTCCTCCTGTCTTGTCTTGCAAGTTCACCCTCGGGGAGGCTGAGCTGGACAGCTGGGTGCACAAAGTCCTATCCCTACACAAAGAGCTGCAGTCCCATGGAGACCCCACCAGCCCCTGCGGCAGAGAAGGACCCTGGCAGGACCGCGGCAGATGCAGGCTGCATGAGGTGCGGAGAGCAAGCCTGCTCCGACCTGCACAGGCCCGACACTGGGGTTCTCAGGGACAGACAAGACACCTGTTTTCAGCCAGAAGGGCCCAGCTACTTCCTGCTTTCACTTCCCACTCTGGCAGCTCGGTCTTCTTGCTCAGTCACTAAGACACAGCTTTGCCTTCAGAAAAGGATGGCAGGCACGGAGGCCAGGGTGGCACTAGCAGAGGCCTCAGAGAGTGGACAGCACATCAGGAGAGAGACATCAGCAACACATGTTGGAACAGGGCTGCTGGAAACTCAGTCGACCTCAGCATTCTACCCTGAGAGGGCTGGCCAAATAGCTCAGTGGACTAAAGCGCCTGCTTAGGCAGAGCACGGTGGCTGGGGTTTGATCCCCAGCATGCTGTGCCAGCCCCACCCCAGGGACATGCAGAGAAGGCGACTGAGACTAGGCGTGGTAGTGTGTGCCTATAATCCCAGCTCTTGGGAGGCTGAACACAGGAGGATGACTATGAGTCTGATCTACGTAGCGAGACCCTATAGACCCTGTAGACCTTGTGCTAAAAAATACATACAAAGAAAAAAAAAGAAAGAAAGAAAGAAAGAAAGAGAAGAATTCCACCCTACAATCCATGCACCATGGAGGGGGACAGCCATCTAAGGTCGTGCTGGCAAGGTCGTGCTGGCAAGGCCAGTCCCTGGTGCAGCTGAACACGTGACTGTCTATAAGATGCCACTGGTGAGACCCAGGAAGAGTGGTCCAGACACGGAACTAGGGACAGGGCCCTGCAGAAGCACAGGGCGGCCACCCTCATGCCAGTGCCACCAGGGAGAGGGTCTTGGCTTTCTCCTCTGCTACTCTGGGCCTCATGGCAGGGCTGCCACTGCAATCAAGGTGGAGCAGGCAGACTGGGGAAGTGGGCCTGGGTGCCTGGAGACAGCTGCTGCTCTACACAGCTGTGGGCCGCTGGGACTGCGACTCTCCCGGCTCACAAAGCTGCTCACTGCTGCTGGCCTCCCCTGCAGCAAGACCCACAGGAGAGACGAGGAATGTCTGAGGCACACACTCCAGCTGCTCTGGGGACACTAGGGGCCATGACTCCGCAGCTGATGGGCAGGGGAGGCCAGCGGAGGGGAGCTAAGCTCAGCTTTCTGGGAGCCCAAAGCCCCGCAGGCCAGATGATGGACCAGTGAAATGCACAAGAGAAGGCATGCCTGTCTGCAAGGCAGCCTGGGGACGCCAGGCAGGCTTGCAGGGGCTCTCGTGGCCCTCCTGTGCCTGGGCAGGGGCCCCTGCCCATTCCCGAGTCTCCTACCCCGCTCCTCCAAGCCTCACCTTCTTCCCCTTCTTTCTTCCTTCTCTGACCGGAAGTTCCCTCTCTTTGTTCACAGCTAGTTTTAAGTTTTTCAGTTCCTGTCTCATCAACTCGTCCACCTAGGCGGGAAAGAAACAGATGGCTTTTCAGCATTTGACTTGGAAGACTCATGTCTTGGGTTTCTGGGGAGAAATTTAAAAATGCTTTAGGTTCGGGGCAGGTCATCCATAGGCGAGGGGAAGTGAGTGAACCCCCGCCCCGCAGGGTCAGCGTGGAATACCTGCACTCTGATCTCGGCCTCTAATTCCTTCCGCTTCTCCTGTTTGATCAGCTCCGGGTCGTAATCCTGAATGAAATTCCAAGATTCGTCTTTGTTCATCCACGTGTCTGTATTCCAGAAGGATAAAGAAGTGGAAAACGATGAAACGTGTGGGCTCGTGGAAGCAGCCCGTGACACAGCGAGGTCGAATCTCACACTATGTGCAGGATAAACGCTGGAGAGCAAGAAGCTAGAGGGAGAGGGGAGGTTCACAGACGCGCCTGAATAGCGTCCTGCGGAAGAGAAGCAACGGCCAATGTGCATACGCCAGGTGAAAAGGTCCGATGCAACTGGGGTCCTGTGATACGATGACTATAACCACAGGAAAGCTGTATGTTAACGTGGGATTATACCATTACAAGTGTCTATTTCACAGTCTAGCTATTGCTTTCGTTATGCATAAGATTCACTGAGGTGTGAGAGATATCGTCAGCTGTTGAAGGTCAGCAGCTCGCCCTGGCCCCGTGGGACAGCAAGTGACACTGCATGCACAGAGATCCACTGCTTTCTCCTGACTCAACAGCGCGAGCATTTAGTTTCTATCAGGGCACCTTGGACGTCCCGCGTGCTCTAAGTTTCCCTTTGGCCTTATCCTGGTGGTCAGGAGGACGGACTTAGAGCAGCGTGACCTGAGACAGGGTCAGAAAAAGTCTGCATCACTCAGTGAAACTGAGGCAGAGCTCACTCTGCAGAAGGGGACACCAAATGCAGTGGGGCAAGAGCAGCGTGGCCTGAGGGGCGGGCCTTGGGGGTCTGCCAATGCAGAGCGCCGTGATGCCACGGGATGTGAAGCCTCTTCCAGGAATCTATGTGGTGTGATCCCAATGCACATAGGATGTTTATGTTTTTAGAAAATTCTAACAAAAGGCACATAGCTGCTCACTCCCCACCCGAATTTTCTCCCTCCTTTCAAACGCAATCTTCCGGTCATTCTTGCCCCTGTCTGCAGCAGCTCCGGAGTCCTCTTTCCTGAGTGTCTTTATGAGGCGTGATCAACAGTTACGCTACGCGTCACTGCCCAGGGTCATCCAGGGCAAAAGTCGGCTCGTGAAGGCGTGACGGAGTCCACATGCACCTTATTCTCTGAAGTCATAGTGACCACGAGCGGTCAATGCTTCGCATCCATTAGGGACATCGAGGCAGCCACGGCAGCACAACCGAAGACCCGCACAGCAGAGGACTGTGCGTCCTGCAGGAAGCGAACAGCATGACGGGATGAGTGCATGAAGCCCAGGGAGGGTTCTGAGGGAGACTCGTGGCAGCTGTCCCTCGCTGCCGCCCTCTGGCTCACCTGTCGCTGCCACATACAGCAAGGGGACTGGCCTGGAGGGGCTGGGAGAGACCAAGGCTGACCAAGCTCTCGGCCACCCAGAGAGGCCGAGGAGTCTGTTGGGGATGTGAGACCAAGCAGGGGCAGCTTTTGAAAACCACGATGCACGCCACAGGACCCAACCTTCCCTAGAAAGGCCATGTGGATCCTCGAAGAAGAAGTAAACAGAAACTGAACCACAAAGGAGGCGAATTTGTCATCGCAGAAACTCCCCCATATATCTGTCCTCTGGCAGGGTGGCCATGCGAGCCGTGGTCCAGGGACTGGGGCTCAGAGCCCGGGAGGGGACATTGAAGTGCAGAGGGCCTCATCACCCACTGGGGCAGGGACCTGGCACCAGAGGACCAAGGGCCTCACAGAGCAGACAGGTGGGGTGGCGTGCGGTGGGGCGCAGGAGAGGCCTGGCCGGGTTTCTACTTTGGAAATTGTCTTTCCTGGGTGTGCCAGGTGGCGCCAGGCTCCAGGAAACACACAGCACCGCCTTGTCTTCTATTGCACTGAAGTGGCGACTAGGCCAGGCCAGGCCAGCGCTGCTTCTCAGCAGGCTCCTGCTCAGGCCCCAGAGGGTGATCTGCGCTTGGCTGGTAGGTTGCGGAGCAGTGAAAGCACAGCTGAGCTCTGGCACCCGCACGTGAAGGTTGGTTAGCCTTCACCTTAGCGTGTTTTCTGAAATCCACATGCGCTTAAACTGCAGATCCCTTAAAAACGCAGGAACGACACATTTTTTATAACGTGTTCAAGGTGGTAAGCTCCCCTCCCTCTAAACTGGCAGAAGAGGCTTGACGGTGTCGTGATGCGCTACATACCGACAGGCGCTCTCCCAGCCCGCTCCCACCACGCCTCCTCAAGTGGGGACACTAGGAACACGGACCTGGTACCCAAGGCACTTGGAACCCAAGAGCTCTGGTCCTGCCAGGGAGCCACTTCCCTCTCTCAGGGCACAACGCTCCCCACAGCGGGGACCAAACTATTTTGCAATAAAAGAGCACGGGCTACTCAACAGCAAAGAAACCATGGCATGGTTATTTATGGAAAAAGGAAAACCCAAAAACAAAACCAGACCCAGTCCCAAGTGGCACATTCCCAAGCTGCGCTTGCAGACTTCTTGTGAAATAAAGCAGAGGAAGGCAGTTTCTCTCCGACTTCTCCTCCTCCCGAGGGTTTCGGTGGATGGAGTTCTCCCTGCAGCCTCGCCTTTCTCATGCCACTCTCGCACAGGCCACTTTGCAATCCCTTGAAGAATTTCATGGGCATTTATACATGCAGGAGGCTGTTCTGACCCTCAAAGGGCAGCAAGTGCCCCTCTTGCTCCTGGAGAGAGAAGGCGCTTTTATCTCAAGAATGTGAAAAGCAGGCCGGCTGGTTCACACGCAGGGAGGTGGCCCTGGAGGGAGCCGGGGGTTAATCTGAGTGATTAAAATGCTAATGTCCCATTTGGAAAGGAAACCCTTTGATTTGAAAGAAAAAGACTTCTAAAAATGAAGAGATCTGGTTTCCCTAAGGTAAGGCAGCCTGGCACCTCCGGAGGCCCCCCCACCCAGCTGGGCGGCGCTTCCGCAGCCACTGGGAAGGACTTCCGCAGGAGGTGGGGCAGCGTCTTCCCTAGGGGCTGGCAGGTCGCTGGAGCTGCCTTCCCCTTGGGAAGGTCCGCGTTCCCTCCAGTTTTTACTTGTTGTTAAAGTGATGCACGCGTATTGTTTGCACCAATCCAGAGTTGTAAAACGCTAGTGAAAAAGCTCCCCCGTCACCCTGCTGGATGACATCCCTTCTCGTGTCTGTGTGCTCCCTGCAGAAGGGAGGGACCAGGTTCGGTCGTTGATCCTGAGCTCCTGGAGCCCCTGGAAGAAGGCCCAGCCTTCAGAGGGAGCCCAGCACCATAAAAGGCCTCACAGCCACAGCCTCAGCGTCCAGTGCACTGGTGTGGACGCGGCTGAGCAGGTGGCCGGCAGGCGCAGAATGCTGCTCCCGCCAGCTCCCTCCCGCGCCTGCCAGGACAAGCATTCCGAGCTGGGGGACAGTCGGTGTGCAGCTGCCTGCCCTGCCGCTGCCGGAGCTTCTGCCAAGCTTGCGCCGTGGGTTCCCTGCCTCTTCTTGGCTTCTCAACCTCAGACAGGTCCCCGGTGTCCGATGCCAGGAGAGGAGGCTTTTTCTCCTGCTGACCATTCTCCTGTTTCTCCAGAGCTCTAGCAGATGGGACAGAGCCAGGCCTTCTGCACCCTGAGTGTGAGTGTGGGCCAGCAGTCCCCAACCTCTCGGCATCAGGCGTGGCTTCGTGGAAGTCGCTTTCTCCAAGGCTGGAGTAGGGGGCATGGTTTCGGGGTGATTCATAGCTTAGAGACCCCATGGCCCAGGCTCACAGCACGGTGTGGGTGCCTATGGGAGCCCAGGGTCTAGCCGGGCTGCTGGGAAGTGGGGCTCAGGAGTGCCGTGAGCTCAGAAGCACAGGGAGGCCTCAGAGCCTCTCTCCTCTCACCTCCAGCAGGGCAGCCCAGCTCTGAACAGGACAGGACTGGGGTGGGGCATGCGACAATCCCTGAGGATGTCCCGCCCCAGGACCTCCCTGAGAATGGGCTCCAGCGAAGCAGAAGTGACACAGAGCCAGAGAGTGGCGAGAAGCCAGCCAGAGGCCAGGGGAGGCTGGAGGATGGCGGCTCTGCGGGGAGAAGGCCTGGAACGTAGTTCATCTGTGGTGAGCAGAGCTCACATCTGGGGAGGGGGCTGTAAGGGCCGGAGCAGAATGGGCTGCAAGGCGGTGTCACTGAGCTCCTGTGTGGAGGGGCCCAGCCTGGCCAACCACCCGGCAGTGGTGGCTCTTGCTATCCTTAGCCCAACTCGGTGGCTGTTTTGCTGTTGCCCCGACTGGTACCACGGTGCCCCTCTCCCAGACCATTGCTGTGCCCACATCAGCCTCCCCCCCCCCCCCGGGGCTCTGCCTCAGTTCAGTGGCTCCTGTACTGTGATGCCCTCCCTGCCACCAGTGGTCAGTAAGAAAACCTAGTGTGGCACCTAGACATTTTTTCTTTTGTCACGTGTCAAATCTATGATTACACTGGTATTGCTCAGGATAGGCCTTAATCTGTCGGGATGAAGGCCTAGTCCACTTGAATTCAGGGACAGCACCAGGGCTGTCTGGACCAGCCCAGGGTAGGAAGGAGGGGTGAGGCGGGCTGACGTGGGAAGTTCTCTTTCAGGTCCTCGCTGTAGATAGTGCTAATGACCAGGGTCGCGTGGGCGCGTCGTTTTCTGTGCTGGCATTTGTCTGGAGGGTAGGGTGGAAGTAGAGGAGTTGGACAACGGTTCCAGCCAGTGGTGATGGAACTGTCCGACGGGCCAGGCCACACGCACCTAGGTTTGGCCAGATCATGGCTGTGGTACTCGTGCTCAACAACTGACGGAAGGGTCCCGTGTGGGGACTGAGGCCCTTGTCTCAGTCCAATAGGATTAAGACGTTTTACTCTGCGTATGGTATCCATTTTCACTGTGTAAACAGTTTAGGAAATGCCTCCCTTCCCTGTCACTACACGAGCCAATGGTCAGCTGAAGACTTAGGCACTCACAAAACAGGATGGAAGTTTCCAGCATGTTCTCACGCTGTGTATGTCTTGCGCTTTTACCAGTTATAACCCTGTAAGCCACCGGAAGGAATCAGGGGCACAGAGTTACTGAGAGGTACGCGTGCCTGTGGCCTCTCTTGTGGGGGGCCTGAGTCCTCCCACTACGTGGGCGCTAGGTCCAGTGTGTCACGCTTGTAGACAGAGGGACGCCTCGGTCACCTCGAGAGCTGTCCTCAACTGACCTTTGTATAAGTTGTTTCCTTCCTGCAGCGGCTGAAGGAAAACGCTGGGTGACATTTTCCATTCCTCATCTTCTTCCTGCTCAAAAGAGAACAATGTTTTGGTTAATTGCAGGCACAGCTTGTCCGCCAAGGCAGACAACAACATGCACACAAGCTGGAGTAGCCTGGACGGTGGCTGGGTGTCATGAAGGCCCCACCCTGTCCATCGACTGTGGCCGTGGGCAGCGCTGTGCCCACCACCCAGGGCTCTACGTGGGCTGCCTGCCGTGGCCGCTGCCCATGCTGCTCTCTGTCTTTGGTGCCTGCCTTGCAGCCAGTGCTTGGGTTTGGTCCCGTCTTCTCTTGGCCTGGCTTCTGGGCTGAAGCGATGGAGCTCCCAGCTTGATTCCTGTCTCCACGTCCCATCAACCCTGCTTGGCCCTGCTGCCTACCCTGTACCCTGCTGTGTCACTAGCCTGTGACACAGGCTCATACACATGAGGAGATGTCCCTGCTCTTGCTCACCTGTTCCCTCACTAAGCCCAGAAGCCAGTGGTGACCACGGTCTGGTGCCGCGGGCCCAGCTCCTTTGTGCGGCTGGGTCTTGCTGGCCCCTGGCCCTGGACCATGGCACAGAGAATCTGGTCATGTCAGCGGGCAGCTGGTAGCCATCTGCACCTACACGGGGACTGCTGTGCTCTGAGCCCCAGCCAGGTGCCTTTTATCACTGCTCTCTGTGTCCACCTGTTCCCAGCTGCAAGCCTGGACGGCCTGCGTCATCCAGGACCCCTCTCCAACAGCAGCTGACTCCTCCCCACCCTGCAGGCTGCTGGGCTGCTCATACCTCTCACCTATCTTCTGCCTGTGACCATCATCCATGTCCCCAGCAGACCCAGGGCCGTGAGCAAAAGGGGCCATCAGCCTGGGAGCCAGCACCTTGCCCCTGCCTAAGAGGTGTTTAACGAACACTGGTAGGCGAAACAGGACCATTTGAGGCGCCTATTCAAACCATAGACAAACCAATACGTAACATGGGAAATCAGCCAACGCAGACACACACTGGGGCCAGGGAGCAATGGGAAGCAGACCCTTAACGGGGACAGGGTCTCCTCCAGAGGCAAGTGGACAGGTCCACCCAGATGGAGGTGTTGTTCACACAACAGTGGCAGCGACACACCCAGCGCCCTGAGCTGCCTCCTCTAGAAGGGCTCATGGGAACTTCATCGCATGAAGACATTATCACAGGGCTGCGGGCGTAGCTCAGGGGCTAAGGGCCTGCTTCGTGCTGGAGCTCCACCCCAGCGCTACCAAAAGGAACGAAACCACAGGAGCATCCCGAGAAGCGCCTGCTCTGAGCCAGTCCTGCGCGTTGGCACCTGGGAGAGGCTCTTAGTCAGCGGAGAGCACCGAGGGTAAGAGTCGCCCATTTTCAAAGCCTCTGCTTTTAATTCAGGATGGGGGATGGGACTCAGGCCTTGGTGCTGGCTCTCTCTGTGGCCCTTAGAAAAAGAAAGTGTTTTAAACAAACTGAGGCCGCATCTTGCTCCATGGCTTAGGTGCCCAGGTTGGGCTCCACCTGCGATGCTCCTGCCTCGGCCGCATCTCCAGCGCCACACCGTACGCAGCCTCTCTCCCTGCTCACATCTGTGCTTGTGCTCTCCTGGGATAAGAAGAGGCTCCCGTGGCACCATCAGGCCGAGCATCCCAGTGCCAGCAATCCTGGCTGGCTGGAACCCCTGAGCTCCCCCACGTGCCCAGCCTGGGGCTGCCCAGGCCTGCTGGCACGGGCAACGCTGCCTCCCATGGGAGGTGCCGCTGGCCTGTCAGCTATCTTAGAAGCGAGTGCAGACCTGGTCAGGTCACAGAGTGGCTTGGGGCCCCAGGGTCCCCCCATGGTGGCCCAGTGACCAGCTGGCCTTCAGGGTTGTGCCTCCCTGTACCCAACGCCACCTGTGCTCACTGCCCCGGACTCTGTCAGGTCCACCCTGGGAGCGTCTGAGCTCTGGGACACCCCAGGCAGGCTTTACTGAGCTGTAAGTAAGTGCTCAGATGCCCCCACACTCCTTGGGCTTGTAGCTACTGTCCTGCTCTTGCCAGTGGGAGAAAAGCCCGCAGGAAGCACGTGGAAGAACCGTGCCCTGCAGGGACAGGCCATCTGTGGGCAGGAGGGAAATTCCCATGAGCACCAGTGGGTCCTCTCAGAGGCGCTGGGTACCGCACCCTTCCTTTCCTTTCCCCTCTGTCCTCTGACTCTCAAGTCTCCTATGGACTTCCGGATCTTTATCACCTTCATGCCAGTGTGCTGTCAGCTGTCACTGGCCTGTTGTTTCTGAAGCCCAGGCTGCCCTGCCCCCACAGGCAGGGTGGTGCCTTCTGCTTGTGTGAATCAGAGGCAGAGCAGAACCCCAGGGCGGGGAGCTGTATTCCTGGCAGAGGCGCGAGTAGGCGAGGCCCCCGCTGGGAGGTCTGCTCTGCTGGGTGTCCCACGCTGGGGTGGGCAGGCCAATGGGAAGAGTGGGCGGGGAGAGGGAGACATGAACAGAGCCGGAGAGACAGTGAGGAGGCAGGCAGGGAGGGCGGCCTTGGCAGGACCAGGAGCCCTGAGTGAGAGAGAGCTGGGCACTGGGGACCACTGTGGCCAGGAGGGAGGCCCCGGGGCCACCCGGGGCACTGACCGGAGTCCCTTCCCCAGCGCCCGTGTCTCTGTGCACGCAGCTGGCCCTCTGTGTGGCTTTACTCACTGCTCTTGGGCCAAGGGAGCCCTGAGGACCTGGCCCTGGAGGACACCACCGGGTCCAGGGCTCCTGCTCAGCCGGCACCAGCACTGGCCTCGTGAGTGGTGGGCACTGGGGCTCGTGCGCAGAGGTTGCACTCTGCGGTCTGCTTACAGCACGCCAGGTTCCCCCGGGGAAGAAACACGGCCAGGCTGGCTTGGGGAGCCTCTCACCCTGGTAACTTAGGATGGCGAACGCTAGGCATCCCCTGACTAAACAGGACATCGCCTTCTAGGACATGAAGATACAAACGTTCCTTATGCTAGACCCTGTTTTTTACAAAAATCCTATTTCTGTTAGCCCCTATTAATTTTGTAGAATATGAGGTTTCAGTGCCCATATTCCCATCCTATCCACCCCCTTAGGCCCTCCCCTCCCCTCCCCACAGACCTTTCCTGTTGCTTAGTGACAGTCTCCCCTGTGCGTTCGCTGCCTTGCGTAAGACCCGCGTACTGGGGGACACAGCCTGCTTGTCTTTTGGGGTCTGCCTGACTTCACTCAACACAAAAGCCTCCAGCCCCACCCACTGCCTGAAGACCACAGGATGCCATTCTTCTTTACGGCTGAGCCACAGAGAGCAACACTTGGGCCACAAGGGAAAGAGCCATGGCAAGGCCTCTGCGCCCCGTTTTAATTAGATTTCTGTTTTCGATAATGTCTTGGGGGTTACTGGAGGACAGTGTGTCACCTGTTGCGGCTACGGTTGGGGAGGAAGATTGCGTGAGCACTCTGGACCTGGCCATCTTACCCCCAGGTCTTTTTTGTCCCGTGGAGTCGTCTACTGGAATGGGGTTGTGGGAGTGTGTGAGTGCCGGCAGCACCCTGTCACGGTACAAGGAATCAAACCCAGGGCGCGCACGGAGCTGCACTGCCAGCCACTTGCATTTTAAGACAAGTCCTTGTGAAGTCGCTAGGTTGCCCGGGCCAGGCCTGAACTTGCAGCCCTCCTGCTCAGCCCCCCGTGCTGGGGCCACACAGGGGCCCCTTCTGATGGAAACTGCTGAGCAGGGGAGGCTGGAGGCTCCCCTACAGCTGTGCAGGCAGGCAGGCACCAGGAGGCACCGTGCGCCCTGCATCCCAAGGGAGAGCTCAGGTGCACTGAGGTGTGGGCTGCAGAGCAGGACCCTGGGCACCCAGAAAAGCCTGCAGAAGAGACAGAGGGAGGAGCTGGCCCGTGGATGCAGGAGCTCCGCACTCCAGTCCGGGCTGGCTGGGCTTGCTGGCGCTGAAGCCCACGTCCCTGCTGTCTTGTCTGACCCCTGGATGAGGCTGCTGCTCCACCCAGCGAGCCCGGTGAGTTGGGGTACGGAGCCTGCGCATGGAGCTGCGACAGGCTGAGGTGGAGCTGCAGACCCCTGCAGCAGCGGGTGGGGGCCTCTCTGTGTGGCCTGCAGCCAGTCTCGTGCCCCCCTTCTCCTGCTGCCTAATGGCAGAGGCATGCCACACACTGCTGCAAAAAATGCTTATTTGCTGCACTAGGGGCAGTGTCACAAGGCCACAGGAAACCCAGAGGTCCAAGGAACACAAGGCAGCACCTCTGCCCACGAGCTCCCCGTCACTTGCTTGCTCCCCTTATCTGCATGGTGCCTGCTTGGTTCAGGACTGCACAGCGCAAGGACCCACGCATTTTGCCCTGTGAATGGGCATCACGTGGCCTCGGGTTTTGATCTGTATCTCTTTAGCTGGTGTGGCTGGGCTCCTGGCTTTCTCGCCTTGCTTTGATCTGACAGGGACTGTGCCTGCAGCGACCTGCTCAGCTGAAAATCCTTCCTCAGTGCTCAGGCCCCGAGGATCTTGCCAGTGGTGGCACCATGGGGATGCGTCCTCCAGCTCTGCCCTGGGCTGGCCGTGGGTCCTCAGGCCTCCTGCCATGGGTGCTTTGGACGCACCCTGGGGTCCACAGTTTGCTTCTTCTTCTTCCTCCTCCTCTCTCTCCTCCACTTCTTCCTCCTTGTTTTTACTGTATTGGTGCAGGGTCTCACTACACAGCTCGGACTCCTAGTGATCCTCCTGTTTTCAGCCTCCTCAGTGCTGGGATTACACGCATGTGCCACCACGCCCAGACTCAGCTGGCTCAGTGCACCCGGGGTGGGGCCAGCAGGGCCTGTGGTGCCCAGGCCCCTGCGCTTGCCTAAGCAGGCACTTAGTCTACTGAGCTATCTCACTGGCCCTCACGGCTTGCTCTGAGGCCTGCTGGATCTGCCTCTTAGCAGGTAGACGCTAGGTCCTGTGCCTGTCACACACGCTCCCCTCAGACACTGAAGTCACCTTCCAGATCCACGCCTCCCGGCACGACCGACTGGCCCTTGGTGCTGCCACTTGCTTGGGGAGGGAAGGCCAGGGGTGCCACCAACCCTGTTCCCACGCTCACTCCTCCTGGAGGTGGACTGGCCCACTCCGCTCAGGAAAGCTCTCCACACAATCCAGTGCAGGGTTTACAAAGAAAAGTCCCAGGGCCGCAGCTATCTTGCATTCTGATTAAATGAGAATCTCCCCTGATGGGGATTAGGCACTGGGATTTCTGTTTGTTTAAAACCATCCTGTGGGGCTGGGGATATAGCTCAGTGGCATAGCACCTGCCTGGCAAGTACGAGGTCCTGACTTAGATTCCTGGTACAACAGGCAGGCAGGCAGACAGACAGGCAGACAGACAGACAGAACCACCCTGGGGGAGTCTAGCAAACAGGAGTGGTGCAGGCCACAGACACTCCAGGGCATTTCCCACCAGCTCTGGCCGGTTCCAGAAAGGCTCAGGAGGCTGTGACGTCTTCATGCTGGGTTGGCTCGGGGGAAACCTTCTGGCTCCTGCAGTCTGGGCCCGAGAAGGCTTTCCAGGTTCTTCTCTCCTGGACCGTCTTCTCCACGCTCTCAGCTAGGAAGTGGTGCTGCTTCAGTGGGTGTCGGTGGGGGTCTGGCCAGGTCCCCCTTGGCCTGCAGTTATGTCCTTCTGGGACATTCCCATCGCACTCAGAGTCTGGGAGCTGACAACAGCCTCCTGCGCTGTCCACGTGTGTGCCACGCGGGCAGATCTTGCTCTCTCTCTATCACCCTGCAGTTCTTGTCTCAATGTCTGGACCAGCACGAGCTGATAAAACAGCCCCTAGGTGGCGGGGCTTAGAACCAACAGAACAGGAAGCTGGGGGCTCAAGACAAGCTGCCACGGGCCTGGAGCCTGGTGAGGGCTGCTCCCCGCTCCACAGACACTGGCTTCTGGCTGAGAGCCAGGCAGGTCTCTGGGTCTCCTCTATAAGGGCACTGGTCCGGATCACAAGGAGTCCTGGCTCACAGCCATTTACCTCCCAGCTCAGTCCCCCCGCCCTCTCCTGGGGGCCAGGATTCCCGCACAGGCCTGCAGGGAAGGCACGAAGGTGCAGACAGAGCCCTAACGAACACCAGTCTCTCATACTTGGTCTGGCATCTGTGCGCCTCCCACAGGTGTGGGCTGACCGAGGCATGAGACCCTGGGGCTGCCGGGTCCTCAGGGCCTGACCTGTAGGACAGGTCGCAGAGCGAGCCGTTTTTGCTTCTCACAGCTGCCGTGTGAGACACGTGAAACTGCTGTGGCACTGAGTGCAGGGAGCGCCCGCTGGCCCCACACCCTGCCCTGGTGCAGCGCGCCTCGCGGGCACCGCTGATCTGCGGTCCTCCGTGCAAACTGTGCTTTTATTATTAGACTTTGAGAGTTCTCTATGTAGTTGAGATATTGGTCCTTTCAGAGAGCGAGAGAGAGACAGAGAGGGAGACAGAGAGAAACAGAGACAGAGAGACAGAGACAGAGAGGCAGAGAGAGACAGAGACAGAGAGACAGAGACACACACACACAGAGACAGAGGCAGAGACAGAGAGAGAGACACACAGAGAGACAGAGACAGAGACAGACACACAGAGGCAGAGACAGAGACAGGCAGAGACAGAGAGGCAGAGAGAGACAGAGAGACACACACACAGAGACAGAGGCAGAGACAGAGAGAGAGACACACAGAGAGACAGAGACAGAGACAGACACACAGAGGCAGAGACAGAGACAGGCAGAGACAGAGAGGCAGAGAGAGACAGAGACAGAGAGACACACACAGAGACAGAGAGACCGACACAGAGAGGCAGAGACAGAGGCAGACAGAGAGACAGAGAGACAGAGACAGAGAGGCAGAGACAGAGAGGCAGACAGAGAGACAGAGACAGAGAGGCAGACAGAGAGATAGACAGAGAGACAGAGACAGAGAGGCAGAGACAGAGAGGCAGACAGAGACAGAGACAGACAAGAGACAGAGATACAGAGAAAGGGAGAGACAGAGAATCAGAGACAGAGAGGCAGAGACAGAGACACAGAGAGACAGAGACAGAGAGATAGAGAGACAGAGAGAGAGACAGAGAGAGAGAGAGAGAGAGAGAGAGAAAGCAAATATTGTTCTTCCAGTTCACTGCTTATGTTTTTATTCTATTCGGTCCTTCCTAAAGCAAAAAAAAAAAAAAAAATGTACAACAAAAAAATTGAACTTTATGAAATCCAACTTGTCCATTTTTCCCTTTATAAATTTTTTCTTCTTTCTTTGGAGATGGGGGTCTTTCTTTATTCCCCAGATGGCCCTGAACTCCAGGACTCAAGTGGCGCCCTGCCTCAGTGTCCTAAGTATGGGGATTCAGGCTGTGTCGCCGTGCCCGGCTGACCCTACTTTTGATGATGCATCAAAAAGCTCTTTGACTAGCCCCGGGTACTGAAGGCATTTGCCGCAGATTTTTTTAAGCCTCAGTTTTCTTACCCCTGTGCTTAAATCCGTGATGCATTTTGAGTTAAAAAATGTGTGAGGTGTGAGGCGTAATGCGAAATCCACTTTCTCACATGTGGACGCAGCGCTCAGTTTTGGCAGCTCGTCTGCGGCCATGTTGGCGGCGGCTTCCTCTCCACCAGCCCCAACTGAGGGAGCACATGTTAGGGCTGCGCTGCTCCTTTGCTCCTCCAGTGCAGCTCAGTGCGGTGCGGCTCCCGACGTGCTCAGATAAGGAATGGGCAACTTTCGCATTTTAATCCTGAAGATGCTTTGCTAGATTTCTTGGCAAAATGTCCAAACAAATGCACATGTATTTGATCTTTAAATGTTCTGTGTGTAATTACAGCGATCCAAATGGGGCCCCTCGCCCTTTCTCACTCCCCCGACACTGCAAGAAGTCGGGAGCCCAGAGACAAAGATTCGCTAGCAGCCTCGCCCGGAACGGCAGCTCTTTCTGTGTGCACTCGCACCGTCTTTTCACATTTTTGTTTATTTATAGCTCTCTTGTGGACTTCTCGAGTTTCCAGCTCTTTTACCCGTGTGCTATCTTGGGAACCAGTCTATTTTCTTTTT
>PVKN010019903.1:0-16220 GCA_004027915.1 Capromys pilorides | reverse complement strand
CCCTCCCTAATGCTGTGACCTAATAGCCTAAGAAAAGAAAGCAGGTCCTTCAATCCCTAATATCGGATGCTTGAAAACAGGCTGTACTGCTCCAGAAAAGAGGAAAATAAACTGATAAGGGTATTTCTCAGTGGCTTCATGATTCATGTTTTAGCAAAAATTTTTCTCTGTACCCATTTATAAGACATAATGTCTACACTCTTCACATGCAGCTGGTACACACCCTAAAACACTGCATGCTCTCTCTGTACCCCTCTTCCCTCCTCTGCCCCTCCCTCCATTTCTTGAACTCCTTACTCCATCAGAAAGACCTCCTTACTTCTTATTAGCTATGTTGTGTTTGGGGCCATCTTGTTTTTAATCCTTTAATATTACTTGTATCCTCATCACATTCCTTTCTAGAACCTGATGAGTATAATAGCGTATCAACCATTAATTGTTAGAAGACAGCTGAGGCCCAGATAAGAATATAAACCATATCCATATGTGAGGGAAACAGCTAAAAGTAATCCTTGTAATGTGGCAGCCGAGGAGACCCTTTAGCAGCATGAGAGGCCCTGACGGGGTCCACAGTCCTGCCATGGGTTTTAGTTTGGCATGCTTCCTTCCTTCCTCTTTCTAAGAGTTTAATAAACTCTGTAGAGAAAATGGGAACCACAGTCAGCCCCTGGCTGAGGGCTGAAGACTAAGGAATATATAACTTGCAAAAGACATCTGATGAACACGTTGGAAGAAAACCAAACACTTTTAGAAATTTAAGTGGTGAAGACTTGGCACTTACAGTGATCCACAGAAAATTAAAGATACAGAAACTAATCACTTTTCTGCAAGCACAAGGATCTAGACAAGGTGATGTAGAGACAAAGAATCACACCATAATGTAGCTCACCCACAAGGGAGACAAACCCAGCATTAACTTTAGATTGCGCTTGGCTCCATATATTAAGGCATACACTAGATCTACAAGGAGGCAGAAACTGAATGTTTATCAGGACTTACTTGTCATATAGGATTTTGTTTTGTCTAAGAAAAACAAGCTGTTATGTACTTTACCTCACATGAAAACATTTTATTGTCTTCTTTTCAAATATAGGTTAGAAATCTTCTAGGTATTGCAAATGGAGACTGAGTTGACACAATTTGACTAACGGTGACAAAACTGCTGGCTGTCAAACAGAACCAAGTACAGTCCTTATGAATGCATCCCATGGATTTCAGTACTTTATGGTAGTGTTGTAGTCAACTACACCCATGAACAATTAAAAGTACTAAGTAATGGAAGCACAGTTTTTATAGTTTTGAACACCAAGAAGGAAACGATACACGATAACAACACATGCATGTAGCTTTAACACTGTTAGTGCACACTGGATGAAATTCATGTTCTATTAAGTGTGTGTCCCGAGCAACAACTTTATGGGACAGTAAGCTTCTTGGCAAACTAACCAAACTATTGCTTATCTTTTAATCATACCAACATATTTATTATCAGAATAATACCATATCCCATTATTAGCATTTATCATTTTTAAGCAGGAAAATAAGGTTAGTTTCCCTAACTCTCAGCCACTGCCTACCCCAAAACATCAGCAGAGGCTGCAACAGTGGATGGACAAATGCACAAAGAAGAAAGAGGACATGAAAATCGGTGGTGAAAGTGGAGACAATGCCAAGGGCTCCTGGCAGGGCAGTATCTTGAGTGGGCACCAGAGGCACTGCCTCCTGCCATGTGCCCATGGCTTGGCAAGGCTAGGCATGGGCATCGCCCGGAGAGAACCCCCGCACGCAGTGAGTTCTGAAGTTCATAAGTTCTTAAGCTCTCTCTCTCAACACTCGTGCTGACAAAGTAGGAGAGCATTGACTTTTTTGCCCTTTCCATTAAAAAAAAAAATCTTATTTATTTATCTGGCACAGGGTCCCATTATGCAACTTGGACTTGTAGTGATCCTCCTGTCTCAGCCTCCCCAGCACTGGGATTACAGGCATGCACCACCACGCCTGGTTTCAGGGAGGCATGGTATGCAGCACCAGGGATCCAAGCCAGGTCCTCTGTTTACCAAACAAACATTCAGAACCCGAGCTATCTCTCTGGCTCCTTTCCATTTTTCAATGGAAAGTTTTTATTCTATGTTTACTCTTCTGGTTTTCTCTTGCCTAGAAAACATTATGTATGAACTAATTTAGCTTTATATTCTATTATTCTCTACTTACTAATCACATTTGCTTTGTCATTAGAATATATGCTGTAGAGTAGCAGATTCAAGATTTCAAAACCTTCCTTGTTTGCTTTCCTCAATGTGCAGCTCTGCTGTGTAGGAGGAGCTCCGCAACCACCTTTAAAGCATGCCCCGAGCTTTGTTCCCTCAGCACCGTTCTTTCCTACTTTCCACTCATGCTCTGCAGAAACTGTGTGGTAAATCAGTAGTCCCATGGCCCCGAGGACAGGGAATATACAAACGCCTACTCAGGACCAGGCTGCTGGGTTTGAGAACTGTCTATCACATTGTCACTGCTGACCTTCAATTTTAACCTCTTGTTATATATTATAGGCAGGACAGTTCTGAGAGAAAAGCAAAAATGTGAGCTCAGCTCAGACTTCTGGACAATTTCATGACCTGGGTCAAGTTCACTTCAATTCTATCTACTTACTGGTCGTTATCCTAAGTCTCTAATGGTAGCATGACTGGGAGGACATAAATGTCTAAGGCCAGCGTGAAGGTACAGGGAGTATAGTATTTAATCGATAAACACAGGTGCTCTTCATCTTGCAGTGGGTTACAATTTTATAAAGCCATCCTGTGTTTGAAATATTTTAATTCAAAAGTGCAGTTAACATAACAACTTAATATGAGCTTAACCACAAGTACACTTTAGAGCGCCCTCTGTTGACCTGGAGGCCATATGGTTGCCTGGGAACTGAGGCACTGTGCTGCTGCCCCCACCACCCCCACCCCCCATTGGGGAACTCCCTCTACACCTATCGGTGTTCCAGAAAAAGACCACGGTTCAAAATCTAAAGCATGGCTTTTCCTAGACATACATGATTTTCACTATCACAAAGTCAGAAACCATAAGTCAAATTGTCTCAAGTTGAGTACTATTTGTAGTGACTAATTAATGTCTTAAACCTATATTCAAAGTCAACTTATTTTTAATCTGCGCAAAAATGTAAAAAGTTATCTGGCACCAGTTAAAGGGAAAAAAATAGAAAGGAGAAAGGGTGCTTGAAAAAGCAGGCAGTCTTCCAGGAGAAAAGTCAAGAGATGAATTCACACACACACACACACACACACACACACACACACACACAAAAGAAAGAAAGAAGAGCATTAAAATTAGAAGATTCGCGATCTCTCTAAATCTCATAATCTAAGATAATTGAATGTTGGCAAAGATTGGCTTACTTTCACACTTCGATATTATGTAGTATGTTAATAAATTATTAACATATTATAGAATATTTAAAAACTATGGATGAAAGGAAAACAATCTATAAAATTAATACCATTCTTAAATTAATTCCAAAATTTTTATGGCATAGCAAAGCTCCAACAAAAGTCAAAACAATTCTGAAAGAACCAAGAATGAGAGTAAACACCTTACCAGATTTTAGAAGTTGTCAGCTATATTACAATACAGAGAATGTGTTATTGGTCCAAGTATAAACAGGTAACCTAACAGAACAGACCAACAAAACTCAGGCTTAGACACACTTGGAAACATTCTCTGTGTTAGACTCAGACAACAGCTCAGCAAAGATCATTCATAACAGGTGCTGAGATAGTTATCTACGCAAAAGCAAGACACCACAATGTCAAACTCTTCTCTTCCCTCTCTCTCTCTCTCTCTCTCTCTCTCTCTCTCTCAGACACACACACAACGTAATTTATACAGCTATATACAAAACTGAAAACTTTTTAGAATGAAAATATAGAAGAGTATATTAAATTTCTGAGATAAACATAAAACACAAATCCTAAAGGGAAAGACTGACAAACATGGTACAGGACATTTTTAAAGAGAAAAGATGGGAAGTATAAAGGGTTTGAAAATGATGGCTCCATGGTCCATACATGCATCATTTCCCCAAAATGAACATGGCTACTAAATATACTATTTTTTTTAAAAAAAAATGTGTTTATTTGATACAGGGTCTTACTACATGGTTCAGATTCTTAGTGATCCTCCTGTCTCAGCCTCCCCAGCACTGAGACTATAGGCATACACCAATAGGCCTGGCCTTGGAGGCAGCATGACACACAGTACTGAGGATTAAACTCAGGTCCTTGTGCCAATGAGGCAGGTGTTTGGACCACTGAGCTAGCTCCCCAGGCCCCTACATATATTAAATTTTTAAACAGAAAAAGAAATTGGGAACATTAGGAGAAACCATTCACACTGCATTTAATCAACCATAAGCATTCAGAATGTGTACTAACATTTACAGAAAAGTTACAAGATAGCAATACCAATAATAAAATGCTTAAATTTTCTTAGCCACATCAAGAATCTCATAGAAAGAGAAACTGTCACATCCATTGCATACATGAAATATCTTTAAGGATATTATGATCAGTAAGTAAAATATTATACTCAATGAGGCACCATTTAAAATCTGACGAACAGGTAAAACTTGAGTTGAATAACAGCAAGTGTTGAATAGTAAGGATTTTTCTACATTGATAGCAAAAGCACTTTGTTACAGACATTTCATTTTATCAATGCTAGGGTTTTTTTTTTTTTCCCCCAGATTTGCATTTGAGGTGGCAACATTTCGTATTTTCTAAAACAACTAAATATTCTGGGCAGAATCCTACACTGAATCATGCTGTTTACCTTCATGTTTTCTTTTATGCTTAAATTAAGGTAAATATATTCTTCTCAAGATTTTTCTCATTGTAATTCTGCTATCAACAATGAGAAATTATGATGCACTTGAAATAAAAGTTGGTTTTAAAATTTAAAAATGAAACATAAAAGAAAGAGCTAACGAGCAGCCCGTCACCCTGACAGAGAATTAGGAGATGCATAAATTGCACTTAAAAGCACAATTTCTTTTCTACAGATGATTAATGCTCTAAGAAATCTTCATGTCTGTTTGTAGACCCCAAGGAATTACTGTACTGACTGATCCCTGTTTTCCAGAGTCAAAGGCAAGAATTAACAAATGCATAGTCATGATAAGCAAACATTTTAAACCTGAAATGGAAACTATTGGAACTATTTATTTGTTTGTTTGTTTATTTATTTATTTATTTATTTTCGTGGCCAACTCAGCCCACTCTGGGGGTGTGGCTGGCATGGCATGTGGTGGCAGGGAGCAAACCACAGTCCCTATGCTTGCCTAAGCTTATCTAAGCAGGTGCTTTAGGCTGCTGAGCTATCTCACCAGCCCCTGGAGCTATTATTAATATATCATAATAATAAATACATTACTGGCAGAAAAATCAGTAGGTAGTTACAATCTATGAAATATTATCAGTAGAGGAAAATTAATGATTGCTCTAAAGTTGTGATTTCCATCAACAGATGTGACAAATGTAATCTATAAAACTGACAGATCAGGGGCTGGGGAGACAGCTCTGTGGCACAAGTACCTATCTGGCAAGTGCAAGGTCATGAGTTCGAACCCCCGTCCCGCCAAAAAAAGAAAAAAAAAAAAAAAAAAAAACTGACAGATCATTAGCATTAAATTCTCGGAATTTTGGGCCAAGGATATAGCTCAGTGGCACAGCACCTACTTGGCAAGTACAGAATCATGAGTTCAAGTCCCGCACCAAAAACAAATAAAAAAAATAAATTTTGGGAATCTTTGTATAGTTTGCCAAATGATAATGTCCTCACCAGTTTTAAATTTCAAACTCATCCTGCAAACTAAATGTAGGTATTTTCACATAAAGGACATAAAGCCTCAGTTCTGGACCCAAATACAACACAAAGTAAGTGTCTAGCCTTTGTTACTTCCTCAAAGGTATCTATGTCAGTTTAATAGGCTGCATTCGGCATAGCGCTCTTTCTGTGTGTTAATGTGTTAGTGAGTATTGGAGATTACATACAGCAGTGTGTGAGAGGAAAAGCAGAATATAGCAAAACCCAACTTAAACATCCCCATTGATCACACTGGCGAGATAGCTCAGTGGACTAAAGAGCCTGCTTAGGCAAGCGCAGGCACCGCGGTTCCATCCCCTCCACATGCCGGTCAGTCCGGCCCCCAGGGTGGGCTGAACCAGCCAGAGTCCCGACATGGTGGCCCACGCCTGTTATCCTGGCGCTAGGGAGGCTGAAAGCAGGAGGATCACCACGAGCGCAAGCTGCGTAGTGAGATCCTATACCAAATACATAAAAATAAAATAAAAAATAAATAAACAGCCCCATTGAACATCTGCTTCTTTTCCCTGACCATCAGGACTCCTCTCTCCCTGTATCTCTTTTGCTTTTCATTCGGTTTGCATATTCTCTCAAAAAGCACATTATATACTCATGAGTAATTAATTTCTGACTCCAGCGTGGTATTCCCACCCACAAACACAGAGCCTACAGTGAAGGAAACTCCTCCTATCGAATACAAATTTTGCCTTTTAAGTTTACACCCTGGAGAACTTACTTGCTATGCCAAGCTAGATTTCGAAATACTGCATCCACGTAATAATTCCTAGGAGAACATTCTGGAGCTGAGACTACCTATTTAACTTGCGGGAACTCAGTTGTCCCTGGAATCCAACACCTTCTGAGGAAAACTTGCTACAGGTGGGCATCGATGGTGTTCACCTGTATGTGTTGCATTTTTCTGATGTTGAAGCTAACTGAATCTCCTTATGGTGAATCCTTCATTTAGCAGCTACAGTATCATCAACCCAGATGAACTCTAAATCTATTACATATTTCTATTGCCTCTTGGTTTTCATTGTGATAATGCATTTTATATCAGGGTTTAGTTTTTGTGGGCATTGCTGATATGAACTTGCTAATGTATGCTAATCTGCAAGGACCTGGTGCAGTCATTCTGTGATCAGGGTTTTCTAAGACCATCACCCCTGCAGAGTGACTATGACATGACACCTGCCACTTCTATTCATATACAATGGCATTACCATTTCAATGTCCCCTTTACAACTCATGTTGAAATATAATTGTCTCTATAGCATATATAGTGCTGGACTCTGAGAGGCGATTGGATTTATGCTCAAGGAGGGGTTAATTACGGCAGCAGTGGGTTTTGAATAAAGCTGATAAGTTCTGGCTGATTTCGCCCCTTTCTTCCTTGCCTTTCTTCCATGTCATGAAGCAGCAGCACAATGGCCCTCGCTAGGAACCAGCACCATGCTCCCAACTTCCCACTCGCCAGAAATGTGAGCAACACACGATGCTGTTTGTAAAACATCCGCTCCAGTATTGTGTGACAGGAGCAGAAAACAGACTAAGACAAATAGCATCCAACAACAAAATTCAGAAGATTATGTTTAGGACCATAATAGAGGGAAATTTTAATTGCAATGAATTACCGCTCATAACCATTCATCATTCATAAAGACTAAACATGCAATGCAAGTTCTGCCTTTTAAACGCAAAGTCTGATGTCAAGAGAAATTACCCAAGCGGGTTACAGAAGAACACAGAGCAGGGGCCTTGCACTTACCACTGTACTGCACAAGGCTGCTAAGTATCCTGCTTTAATTCTAAGAGCACACAGAGCTGCGTGGAAAGTAAACAACACTGAAAGTGCATTGGGGTGCTCTGAAATTTTAGAGATATTGGGGGATTCTGCTGATATTTTGTTGTTTATCACTGACAGTCACAGAAGCTACAGCCTAACACATTCATCCCAGAAGAAAATTTCCCTGCAATGAACAAAGCCCTTTTGTGCTCTGGTAAAACATGACTCCACTAAGGCAATTAGCTGTTTTAAAAATAAACTAATTCATTTTGGAGATCTGATGTATAATTATGCAGCTGCATGGACTGGGGAGGCATGGGGACTGGCTAGAGTGTTCGTAAAATTAGAAGGAAAACAGCATCTCCATGCTGACAGTTAAAACACTGATTTACTGTCCAACTGCCACCTTTGCCTTGTTTGAGGCTACAGAATGAACCTATTTCTAAAATAGTTTCTGATAATGAAAACAGGATGCAGGGTGTCTTCAGAGACAGAGGGGATGGAAAGTAAGGAGGGCAGGGAGAGAGAGAGACAGAGAGAGAGGGAGGGTGGGGAAAGACAGAGAGAGAGGCAGAGACACACACACACACAGAGAGACACACAGAGAGACAGAGGGGGGCAGGGAGAGAGAGATAGAGAGAGAGGGAGAGAGAACACAATAAAAATAAAAATCAACATTCATCCAGATACTAGTGTTTAAAGAGTTTGACACCCTCTGTAAAGTTACTATTTGTATCTTCATAAAACATGACCTTATGGACATAGTTAACTCAATCTATAGGCAGAATAATTTTGTGCTAGTTTAATAAGCAGAACATTGATGACATGGCACTCTGTCTTGAGTTCAAGGTAGTGGTGGGAAGAACAAAAGGCTCCTGTTTGTTTCAGATTACTACAGTAGCAGCTTCTTTGGGTGAGAAGGCCGTCCCTTGCGATTGGCCACATCAAGAGCCTTTGCTCAATGTGTAAAGGGCTGCCACGACGCTCAACACTACAGTAGGACTAGCTCATACCCTTCAGGGTCCACAAAACCCACACGGTAAACACAAACCATACGATGAACTTCAGTTTGAAATATTATTAGCAGCTTTAATTTGTCTTTCAATTATACGGCATGCTTCCCAATGTCACTGGATGGGGCCTGAGGCGGTCCCTGAAGAGATGGGACATCACTCACACCACCTACGTGGTGTTGTAGGTTTTGTTCTTGTTGGTTCTCGACTTCCTTCACAAAGAAGAACTGTCAGGGAGAGGTTTAAGAGTTCAGTAGGCAGAAAGAAGCACACGCTCAGGGAGGGGCTGAAACTATGTGTTCTTGGGGGGGTGGTGTGGTTGCTCATGACATCTAGGCCAATGATGGCGACCTTCTAAATACCCAGTGCTAAAGTACAACCCCAAACCTACTTAGTTATCGCAAAGTGCCAACTTTGTAATTAAACCTGAATACTGAGGTTTCAGTTTAGAAAAAGAAAAACTGACTGTGAGCATCTTTTGTTGTAAAAGAGGAATGCAGTCACATAGGTGCATTAGGTTGGGTACCTGACCTATGATGTGACTTCCTAGTGTCAGTCAAGTTAGCTATTTGACAGCTAGAGGGCAAACCTTTTATAGGTTCACTTACAACTGCTGCATGCTGAGGATGGAAAAAAGGCATTATAACTTTTGACAACTTTGTATGACAAAGCTGTATTTTTTCTTTAAAAAGTACAATGTAGAAATTATGATTCCCTTTTTCTCTTATCTTTATTTTTCTATCCTACCTCACCAATAATGAAGACTGCAATATCCCTACAAAGTCTTTATGTTTATGTCTCTCCCTTCCTCCCTCCCCTTTTCTTCCTTCTCCTAACCCGTACCTTTTCATCCCCTTCCTTTTTGTCTCCCACAGTATCATCTTCTCTAGGCAGTCTACACTATTGCTATGAATGGGTTTATACTGTACCAATTTGTGTCTGATTTTCAGGTTTCTGCTGCTGTATTTATTAAGAATTAATCCTCTAATATCTTAAAAATAGAGATTATAAATTTCAGCTCATGATAAACACTAAAGTAATCATTTTCTTTCATATACACTTTTAAATTAGCTGAGAATCCAAAGGTTTATTAAAATGTTGTAATGAATCTGCCTTACTCAATGAAAGGAAAAAGTTTAGAGATAATAAAATGTGTACAAGTAAAGGGGTATATTAGGTTATTTTAAAATTCTGTTTCCTTAAGATTTCTTTTAACGTATCTTATGTAGGGTCTCACTGCACAGCTTGGACTCATAGTGATCCTCTGGCTTCCAGCCTCGCCAGCGCTGCGATTACAGGGTCCAGCGTGGCATGTGGTGCCAGGGATCGAACCCTGGTCCCTACATTTACCTAAGCCTACTGAGCTATCTCGCTGGCCCTTCTTGAGAATATTTTTGATGCATCCTAAAAATCAAACACAAACTCTGGTCCTTCAAATATCATTTCCCTAAGTTTTTGATTTTACCTGCTGGCAAAGCTTCCTCTACCTGAGAGGGTGGAGCACAAGTGGGAATCTCCTGGATATTGCTAGGATTTTCTTAAAAACTTTTAGACAATTAAAAATATACAGCAAAGGCAGAAAAATAGCACACCAAACACTATGTATCCTTTATGGAGATTTCTGTATTTTTAAAATATATTGTTTTTTCCAATTTAATGAAGCTTCCATGAAATGCATATGTGCGTGCATGTGCACACACCCCCACACTGACTAAACGGTGGGCTGCTACCAAGGCTTACCATCAGCACTGGGTAGAGAGACCGAGTATTCCTGAGAGAAATGCTAGGATGTCTTCCATTTCCTCCATTTTTTTCAGATATTCACCAGTAGGTAGATAACAAAGGGAAATGTACAGGACCTGGCAAACTAAGTCATAGTTATTTTCTTCACTGTCAATGACATATATGGGACAACATCAATGCATACAGGAACATTATCACAGCATTAGTTACTGTACTGCTAATATAGCATTAAGTCTACCTAAAGAGGTCAAAGGGTTTGATTTCTGAGTAGTAAAGCCCATTGACGTCCACTGATACCGTGTGACTAACAGGTTGATCCATAAGTGTGAAGCTCTAAGGACAACATTATAAGAGGGCATTAGTCAATGAGTGGTAAACCAGGTAAGCATTACTACAGTTCCCCACAAAACAGCATGATGCAAGAGCTACTGGGGGAAAAATATCAAGCTAGAAAAGAGAATTCAATATCCCACTTGCCTTTTTACATATAACTTAAATTTTCCTAAATAACCCATCCTTTTACTGTCAAAGCATGTTGTAGTGACTTATGGAGTCTTAGCTTCTGCCAACATTTCTTAGAAATACAGTAGACTGGGCATACATACAAATATGTACTGGAGCTATGGGTTCACATATGAGTGGAAAATAAATATTGCCTCAGAGACTACTGAGCTTGGTGTGAACATAGGTACTGTTGATTGAGCAGAAAATAGAAATGCTGGCTCTTCTAAGAGGACAAGCCAAAAATAAAACCCCTGAGTTAATGTGAGAGGAATGAACATGCTGGCAATGTAAGGGGAAGGCCCATGTCAGGCACAATGGAGACCTCTCAGCATTGGGAGGGGAGCACGGGTTCAAGATGGACAGTGTGCAGAACCGCCAGGCCCTGCAGACCATAACAACATAGGGAGAGCCTGAAGAGCTGAGCATGTGCAATATGGGGCCCTAGGTAGGGAGCAGCGTCATTCTCGCTAATGGCCCTCATTGTGTAGAGCAGGTCCAGGCCCACGCTGCCAGAGCACGCCCGGGTGGCAGCTAATCAAGGACAGAACCAGAGGGGAATTGATTAGAGGGAATAATCTGAATATTATCTGCAACATTTCTTGCTATGGAATTTGATTTGAAACTTGCCAGTAGTAAGGCAGGGATAGATATTATAAATAAATACAAGCTAAAAGCAAAACAGAACTCCAAATCAAATCTTCCAGAAAAAGCAGCTAAAGTAGGGTACCAAATCAAATCTTCAGGTTTAGAGAAAATCTGTAACCATTACAGAACGGCATCATTCGCAGGGGGAAGATACGGAAAGAGGTATTGGCATGGACTTCCTAGAGGCTTGCAGCCTTTTGTCTGCAGTAATAGCAGAATTTAAAATACAGGAAAAGGCCTTGGAAAGTAAGACTATAAACCATCATTGACAAAATGTTTTTTAAAAGTACCCAAATCAGCATGTTTAGCTGGCTAAGCCTTCCCAGTGCTCTTTCTCTGACAACCTGCAGGCAATAGCTTCTGTGTTTTGGGTGGTTATGTAGTGGTACTCCTGATCCACTAGACAAATAATTAAAGCTCTTGAGCTTAGTTGAGTAGTCTGGTTCTTTTTGCAGGAATTAAAATCTGGCACAGGGCATCTGGCCCGTGCAAAGGCGCAGAGGTAGGATAATGTAAGGAGCCAGGTTATGTTGGGTGGCATCCAAAGAGAAAGCCAAAGACCCTGAAGTTGAGGTCTTACACCACTGAACTGAAATGAGAAGACAACCTTTCATTTAAATTGGCTGTTCTGATTTTTGTTGAACATAACCAAAACATCTTTAGCTAATATGATCACCAATGCTCATAAATTTTGCTCTGGAGCCATGAATGCTAGAATAACATAATAAAGGGCAAACTTCACAATGCCAATTACTCAAAATAAATGGAGCAATGGATAAAACCTAATGCATGGGGGGTGGGTGGAGGAAAGCTGTCTCTAGGACTGAGCTGGTCAGATGTCAGATAAAAAGACAGGTCATTTGGACCTCTGGAATAACTGTATGCTGAGAGTGAAGCAATGTTCAAGTATGTTCACTTTTTATGTAAATATTTCTCAAAACATCTACCTGTGCCAGGCACAGTTCCAGATTCTAGGAATACAGCAAGAAATGTGGTGGGGGGGGAAGGTTCTTGCACTCTTAGTGCTTCCATTTTTGGACTTTAACTCTAAGAAACCCCTATCTCTGTCAATTATTTAAAATAGAGGTTTCTTCTGATAAATATCTCTCTCCTCTATCCTATTTCAAAATAGATATTCAAGCCAAATGAAAATTCTTTGAGGAGGACAAATTTCTGCCTCAGTTATTGCTATGGTTTCTATCTAGATCCCTTTACATTCATAAGCAGGGCTTTCAGAAGAGGGTTCAACTATGGCGGTGCAAGAGCTGTCTTGCTGTTGGGTGGAGACTGCTCAGAGGAGGCAGGTCCCTGGAGACTTGGCTTGGAAGGGCGCAGCTTCTGCCCTGTGCCTTCTTTCTCTGTCTCTGCTTCCTCACCCTCAGGATGTGATCAGCTTTCCTCCAGCCAGGTACTTCCTCCATGTCACTAGTCATGCAAGAACTGAGATTTCCAAAACTATCAACCAAATGAAACTGCTCCTCCTTCAAGTTTTGGGTGTGGAGTATTGTGGGTAGCTACTGCTTGAGGTACGAAGACTGTTATTCTTGTAGGTGAATGACATAGAAGTTCCCAAACATCAAGAAAGTAATAACAGTGATATTGTGGGCTATCGATTAGTTAAATGCAGATTCTAAGAGTTTATCTCTGGGCTCTGACTGAAAGAGATCTAAGAACTTACTTTTTGCATAAATGCCACAAATGAAGTACTGGATAAGCCATGGCAAATGCAACCCCTGCCAGCTTTCCTCAATAAAGTACTATTGGAACCCAGCACTCTCATGTACTTAAATGTTGCCTATACTTGATTTTCTGCTAAAAATCAGAGCTGAACTTTTGTGACAGAGACCATATGGACTTCAAAACCTGAAATATTTACTCTAGGTTTTATAGAAAGTTTGCCAATCTCTGCTTTAATTGATTCTCATGTAGACTAATGTCTATAGCAAAAGCTTCTTATACTTCTGCATTTTAATGACTGAAAAAAAGAAGAAAATTATTTTAATATTAAGATAAAAGAAAGTTTCATACCTGGCTAAGCACATGAAAATAAATGCAAGGAACATTAAGATTACTCTTGTCAACTATATTAGCTAAGCTAAGCTTTTTGTTGTTGTTTGAGCACCTTGTTTTGTTTTGTTATTTGTTTCTTAAACAAACACATTCTTAGCTAGGTGTGGTGGCACACTCCTATAGTCCCAGAACTGAGGAGGCTGAGGCAAGAGGATCACTACCGGTTTAGGACCAGCCTGGGCTATATATTGAATTCAAGGCCTGAACTACATAGCAAGACTCTGTCTCAAAAAAAAAAAAAAAAAAAAAGTAAGTATATTATTATAAAAATAATGGAGTATAAAAGTTGCCTCTGTTTAGTCTCTGATATAATTCTATTTATTCCTCTTTCTATAAAATCACTTATTAAAGGGAAAAAGAAATATTGCGAGTGACATCATTTTACTTTCAATCTTTACCTTATTTAAAATTCATTAGTACTACTGCATAATTAATGGCATTAGTGATTTACCTGCAGTTTTGAGTTACCCTCACTCATTTCAGCTAGATGAAAGGATTAGACATCACTCATTTTTACTGTCAGAGAAAACAAGATCTTGCCTTCTATTCAGCAGGTGTTCTCTAAACGACAGAGAAAGCTATCAGGTATGTTCTCCCATGAGATCCTACTTGGGCAAACTTTCTGATTCACTCTCATTCATGAAATTCAATGTAGCATCATTAGGTTGCTACTATTGAACACCTACACAGTTTCTTTTACTTTTCTAAGCTCCTGTGAGATGTGTCACCATTTAAAATGTGTTCTTTTTTTTTTTTTTTCTTTTTAATGTGACTTTTTCAGGGTCAGCCCACAGTTTCCAAAATAACACTAATGTTTCCCAGAAATATCATACACAAATGACCTTTCATATCACTCTTGGGTATATCATATTATTACTTGATAATAAATAAAAGTGAAAAGTAACTTAACGTGAACAAGGAAATGTATTGCTGTTCTCCAAGGAGAACGTGGTAGAATAAGCTATAACATCCTCTTTTCAAGCAGAAAAGCACAGACATTCACATACACACACGTAGTCCACAAGATAAAAATCTCCTGAGCTCCTTCTCATTGTTTTTTTTTTAGAAAATATTTATTAAAAAATTAAAGTGAATGTGGCAAAAAAAAACCAACACATACCTTTAAATAGCAAGCATATGACATTGGTTATAAAGCTTTTCCAACTACTGATCTAGCCTTTCACTCCATCTACAGTCAAGAAAGGCTTTTGAGTGAAGCCAAGTGTAAACAGGTCGTCTGTCCTGATGGTGAGCAAAATCTGTGAGAATTCTCAGTGGCCACAGGACTTGTTTTCCTCATGATCCACCCAAAATGCACCGCAGTGGCCACATCTCAGGAGCATGATCATGTGGACCTGAAGTTCTAGCTTTAATTTCAAGTGGGGTGGGGTACAGGGTAGGAATGGGAGTGCGTGAAACAGTAGAAAGACAAACAGTATCAGTAGAGGGCAATCTTAAAGCACATTTAAAATCTGGACCCTTTCCCACAATTTAAGCCAGTGACTCAAACCTCATTGTTGAAATGGATCTTGGTTAAGATTGTTCAAATTCATGGACTCCCCAAGATTTGTAAGACATGCACTCCAGGCAATTTTGAGACATTGCTGAAAATGCCCTGAACCATGAAATAAAACTAGAATTTATAAAAAAACTAATCCTTAGTTATGGTAAAACACAGGTAAGCATACTTATGTATGAGTCCAAATTAATACACCATAGGTGATTATGAGAATTGTAGAAAAGGCATGATGGGGAGGAACCACAAGTAGAAGTCCAGAAATAGATGCCTGAAGTAATAACCACTGCATCTTTCCAAGCACAAGTCTGACAATACCGAGATTTATTTTTATCTTTGAAATTTAGTTTTGTATCATTTGGTTTGCACTTATGGACCATAGTCCGGAAGATTAGAGGACAAGGAAAAATAACCACGTGCAAGGAAATTGAAGACAACTCAGGAATAGTTCATTACCCCAATAAGCACAGTGCTCTTTTCTCATCTTTAAAATTCCCATGTATTCATGCATGTATGTATTCATTTGTTCATGAAATAAGCACGGATTTCTATTAGGTGCCAGGAATTCCACTGAAATTTTAAAAAGGAGATAATAAAAATTCTTTCAGAGCTTATTTTCTAGCCAGAAAATACTTATCACTCCTAAATCTCATCATGATCATAAAAACCAAAGTCTGATACTCCCATGGACCAGCAGAATCTAAGGAGATATGCCATTGTGTAACATGGTATTCTAGATGGGAAATGGAAAGGAAGAAGAAAAATATATTTAGGTTCTGGTAAACTGAACAGCTTACTTAATAGTGTTTCACCACTCCACTGTTTAAGAAACATGGTAATAGGCCAGGGAGATAGCTTGATGGTCTAAGCACCTGTCTGGAAAGCACAAGGACCCAGGTTCGGTCCCTGGTTCCACATGCTGTGCTGGCCCTGTGCTGAGACGGTCACTGGGTCTGGACGTGGTGGTGCATGTCTGTAATTCCAGCACTAGCAAGGCTAAAAACAAGAGGATCACTAAGAGTCTGAGTTGCATAGTGAGATGCTGGATCAAATAAATAAATAAATATTTAAAAAA
>PVKN010019902.1:0-16166 GCA_004027915.1 Capromys pilorides | reverse complement strand
CCAAGGCAGGAAGACCAGAGTTTGAGCCCCCAATGGCCAACTTAGTAACTTGCAGCCTGGCTCAAGCAGGAGGGCGCATTATCCACATCTTACGTGTCGCCTGGTTGTCTCACCTTGCACCTCCTTGAAAGCATGGCATGAGGCACCTCTGCCTCCACCTGCTTGTCACCTGTCCTCTCTGGGGAGCCAAAGGTGACCTTTTCAGTTCTGCCTGGGAGCTACCTGTGCTGGGCTCAGGCAGTGTGGCACGGAAAGCCACCGAAGCATTTCCTGCAAGCGGACTGACCACCCATGGAACACTGCGGGGCCACTCCCTAGGAGGCCCTTGACACCTGCGGGCATTCCTTTCCCCCTGCTCGTGAGGAAGACAGGCTCACTGCGATCTGCAGGGTCAGCAGTGAGGCCAGCAATGTGGCCGTCGAGACTGTGATGGAAGAAACCACACTTCACTCCCCGAAAAGTGGGGTGACACTGGGGTCCAGAGGAGCAGATGCGTGGCATTATGCACAGTATTATGTCATGGTGCTGCATCCCACCAGGTCCCTGGGAAGGTGATAATTCCTCTCATCATGGGACATGGGAGGAGCTGCTCTCTCCCTTCTTGTCCTCCTTCCTCAGCTTTACTGTGGACTTGGTTGGTGAAGAAGAAAGGAAGTGAAAGGGAGAAGGTGGGTGGAAAGACAGCACCAGGAAGGGTCCCAGAGCAGGAGCGGTGGCCTGTAAGATGAGCTCATTGTCACCTCTCCTCATCGGACAGCCACAGGTTCCTGGAGCCTAGGACCATAGCTGTTTCCTGAGCGGAGAGCGGACTGTGAGGAGACAGGAAGTGTGCTTCTCAGAGCCTGGGGTGAGCTCCACTTTCGGTGGGCGAGTGCTCTGTCCCTGCTCTGGCCACTGGGGCCAGGCAGAAAGGGCACTGTCCACGCGCGTGCACGTCCACTCTGGCTGAGGCAAGGAGGAGGCCTGGAAGCTGCTGTTTGCCCGAGGACGAGTCCATGGTGCGGTGCAGGAGACAAGGCACGGCAGCCATCTGGTTCAGGCAGGAGCTGGAAGCAGAGCCTCTGGTGGCCTCTGCACCACCTAGGGACAGTGCTTGAGAGCCCCACTACCAAGCCGCAATTGCTTGCACGTTGCCAGAACAGTGAGTCCAAGTTGCTTGGTTTTCAGTTTCAGCAGAATTTGACTCCAATCAGTCTTAAGTTCAGCAGTGTCAATCCACTGGGTTACAACGCTAAGATGTCTTTCTGGCTATTTGCAAACATCCTGACTCTAGCTTCCTAAACGACCTGGTCCCAGGAGCCTCACTTGTCATTTGGGCCTGGCCACTCTCCAGCCTTCTGCAGCGCTGGCCCACGCTGCCTTTCTTTGCTCCCCCGGGAGGGAGATTCTTGAACTGGGGCCAATAGCCGGGCCCAGGTAGCCCTCATTCCCCTCAGCAACCAGGGTGCATTTTAGACTTGGAAACTTCAACATGGGCTGCGGCAGGTATCCAATGATGTGCTCATCTTTAACTCTGTCTCTGCCTATCTGTCTGTCTGTCTGTCTGTCTGTCTGTCTGTCTGTCTGTCTCTCTCTATCTCTCTATTCATATCTCTACCTCTATTTCTCCCTCCCTGTCTCTGTCTCCCTCTCTCTCTCTCTATCTCTATTTTTACCAGCACATGTGTGTAGTACGTAACGGCGCATTTGCTGTGCGAATTGGGACATGGATGCAACACATTGCAGACCCCTTTCTTCATCCTCCCTCCACTCCCTTTTTTTCTTACAAAGTTAGTTCTTATAAAGTTAGTTATCATACAGACAGATTAAAAAACAGACTAATATAAGAAAATTATACAAATTCCTCTTCCCTTGCTCTGAGTCTCTATATCTATCTATCTATCTATCTATCTATCTATTTTTAATCTCTATTTCCATGTCTCTCTCTCGATTTTTATCTATGTCTATCTCTATTTCTCTGTCTCTCTGTCTCTCTATCTCTGTCTGTCTCTGTCTCTCTGTCTGTCTGTCTGTCTCTGTCTCTCCTCTAATCCCTCTCTCTTAGTGGAGAGAGACACAGTCTTCACAATGTAAAATCAAACATGTTCAAGTGCACAGTTGAGTGACATGTGACACATTCTCTCAGAACTTTGAACAGCTACCATCTCTAGCTTCAAAACAATTATCTTGAGCCGGGCGTGGTGGTGCACACCTGTAATCCCAGCACTCGGGAGGCTGAGGCAGGAGAACTGGTGTGAGTTCGAGACCAGCCTAGGCTACAAAAGTGAGCTTAAGGCCAGCCTGAACTGCATAGCGAGACCCTATCTCAAAAAGAAAATAAAAAACAAAAACAAAAAAACCAATTATCTCCTACTGCCACATCAGCCCCAGTGTGGCAGCAGTGTAGAGGCCATGGGTGGAGCCTCCAGGTTGCCATCTCAGCCACTCTGATAGGTACCTAAAGTTAGTTATCGTTGATTCTTTTAAAGTGTCAGCATCTCTTTGCAGAGCATCTCAAAGTAGCCGACTGAAGTTTTTTTAAATTATCCAGAACTCAATGGCTGTGAGACTGTGCTGTATTTAACAGTTATTTGTGGCATGGTGCTTGTAGTAATTAATTGTGTGCTTTTCCTATGCATTGCTCAGAATGTGTAATATAGTAAATAGCAGTGGATTAACATGGTTACAGTAATGCTGATGAATTTAAGCGGTGATCTTCCCCCTTCCCACTCCTGTATATATGTAAGCAGAGTAGGCCCAATTATGCTTGGCAGGAAGAACAAAATGGAACTTCAAATTCTGGAAAAGTGAATGTATATTTGTCTAAATGAGTCCTATAAAGATATTACAAATAATAAGATTAGAATAATAGCTTCTAGTCCAATGCAAGCATTTTGCTAAGCTTTAACAATAGTCTTTTTTTTTAAGCTCTAGAAACATAATCATCCATGTATTTACATGTGCCAACAGGACCCAGGAAAGTTGGATCACTGAAGATACAGAAGGGATTTGGATTAAACTGTGGATGTCCCCAAAACCTATATACTTCACATTGTACTATGGCATGGTAGAAGTGACATTCATTGTTAAACTTTGAAAAATTGCTGGGGACTTCCCTTGGGAATTTTTCATGATGTAGCATTTAGTCTACGCTGCCACCTGTCATAGCAAAAAACAAGATGTTTGGCAACTTTATTATCAGATTTACAATAATGCTTCAATGTCTTAGAGGCAAGGTCTTCTCATATATATATAATGGCAGGCTCAGCCTGCCCTGGGGGTGGGGCGGGCAGAGCATGTGGTGCTGGGGATTGAACCATGATCCCTGTGGTTGCTAAGCTTTCCTAAGCAGGCGCCTTAGACTGCTGAGCCATCTCTTCACCCTTCTAATATTTCCTAGTCTGATTTTATTTCTTTTTCTGATTTTCAGAGATGTTTATGCATGCATTGGAAGTTTTTCTTATATTCCTAATGAAAACCTGACTCAGAAGGTCTTCCCTGGAAGGACGTATAAATCTCGTGGCGAAAACCCCTTTTGACTTGAGTTTTCTCTATTATTTACACAGTTGAAAATACTTTTATGATGGGGTGGCTGTACTACAATTAAACAAACATCCCATAAAGAAGTCCAGCTTGTCAAAACTGGCTTGTAAAAGAAGCTTGGAACCATGATGTGAATAACAAACCAGATCTGAATTTGGATAGTGAGCTGGGGTTTTATAGGCCTTCGGATGACCTCATTGTTATAATAAATGAGCACATCAGGGTTCCTTCTCCCGCAGCCGCAGCCTCCAGCCAGGGCTCTGCCACGCTGAAAGATAAGAGGCCCTGCGTTTTCCTTCATGCACGGTCACTGCTCCAGCCAGGCAGATGGTCCAGAAATCAGCTCCCAACCACGGCCACTGCAGCGTTCCACTTCGTGGGACGTCAGAACTGAGGGACCCTCCTTTCCCCTTTTCCCAGAACAGTGCTCAGTGTACCAGTGTCAGTGCTTCTCCCACGTCATCCTCTGCTGACCTTGGGTTCTCCCCTCACTCTGTGACCTTGTCCGGCTGTGAGGATGTCACCCCACAGAGCTCTGTCCTAGCAGCTGGGAGGAGGTGGGCACGCAAGGCCTTCTCCAGGTTCGAGGCTACAGTGCCCTTCACCCTGCATTTCTGGACCACACTCCCTCTTGGGGTCACCCCTCCTCTTTTGTGCCCTTGGCCAGGAATTTTGACCCAGAGAGAACATTGCTCCCCTCTGCCTCCTCTGCCATGAACAGCTGGCAGCATCTGGAGAGAGTTTGGAGGATCACAACTGGGGGCCCTGCATCCTGTGGTACCCAGGGCTGCTCCTTAGCTAGCCCCAGATGGTGAAGTGGGTGAATTTCAAGATCTGCTGCCAGAGGCATCAGATGCGAGGCAGGATGTTGTCCCTTCCCTCCCAGTCCACGAAACCCTGAGGAGTGCTTCGCAAGTGCATTCAGTACTGAAGGAGAAAGGAAAAATCCACTGAATTCAGAGAAGGCATGAAGAGCAGTGGATGGGTTCACACCTGAAGAGCCAGGCTCCCTAGGTCCAAGCCCAGCCGCACTGCAGAGCTAAGCTGGGTCCTGCAGCCCCCAAGACACCGTTCTCCATCTGCACAGCTCCGCTCTGGGTGTGGCTTTGTCAGAAGCCTTGGCAAAGCAGCTCCGATGATAGTCTAGACCTGGAACATCAAAGTGAAAACCATTCGAGAAATTATCACAGATTTGAACTTTTCAGATGTGTTATATATTTCACATTTTTCTTAAATTCTCACCTTTTTCACACAACTTAAAGGAGAACAAAAATCACCCATTTCCTTCAACACAGTGGAACTGGCATTGAAAGCTTAGTTCCAAGATCTGTTTTTGGATATAAAGCAATAAATGGGTTTGATTTTTAAAGTTTTGTTTAAATATCTTAGAAAATCACAATAACAATTCTTGGTTTTAAGAGATGGAGGGAGGCCAGAGAAAAACATATCGGTTATTTAAATCAGTTGGTTAGGTGCCTGCCGGCAAGCAGAACTGTGAGCACAGGTCTTTAGTGAGCACAGCAGCATCCAGAAACTAAAACAAAAGCCGAGCGAATTCATTTATGAAGACAGAGGAGCATTTTGGCTCAACAGTTCGGTCCCTGATTGATTTGGGGCGCGCTGTAAGGCCGCGCTTCACCGCGGGGCTGTGAGGCCCTCCTCTTACAGCTGTACCACCGACCGGTACTTCCAAGTTAGAGCACAGAGCTTTAACACCTGGGTGTTTGAAGATTATCAGGACCCAAACCACAGCAAGGGCCACAGCCTGCACCAAATAAGGAAGGGCAGTCCTGTGTGAGGACTTCCACCGGCTCCCCTCCTCTTCCTCTTCCTTTCCCGGCTCTGATCAGCCTTGTTGGCCTAACGTCCACCTCTGTCATTTACAACCTCGCTTCCTGTGTGTCCAGCGGTGTGGCACAAGGCCCAGGTGAGAATCAGCAGAGCGATTTCTAGGCTGACAGCCTCTCTTTCCCTTTCTCCCCGCCTAAGCGCCAGCTCCTTTCTGTGACCTTTGATCAAGGAAACACTTCAGCTGTACCCCGCCGGCATCAAAATCACTCACCAAGGTCAACAAATACTCTGAGCTCGTGGTGAAAGGAGCTGTCCAAGTGAATCATAACGGACACGTGTCAGCGTCGTCAACAGAAACACCCGAGTCCAGGAGCATGACCCTTATGTAATTAACTGTTTCCGCTGGGATTAGGAGGGTTTGGTGGAAGTAAGTCCTGCGTTGTGATTGGATGTCCACTGCCCTCCTGAAGCGACAGATCCCTCGCCTTGACAAATGAGTGTCCTTGTTGGGCCTGAAGCTTCGCTTGCCGGACCTCTTTTTGCACTGCTGAGACCTCCGGCTTGCCCACCTGCTCATCATAGTTCAAGCTTGTTTTGTACACTGGAGAGCGACAAACAGGGCCATCAGTGAGGCGATGTCCCAAGTCCTGATGTGAACTGGTAGTGATAGGACAGAAGCTTTCTTCACTAGCCTCTGTGTGGGAGTCCTGGCTGGGGAGAGGCCCCTCCGTGTCTCTACCTGCGCTTTCTCCTTCCCTATAAGCAGGCCGCTGTGTTGTGCACCAGTCCTTCGGATGGTCCACCCTTCCACCCGCACTTCCGGGGGTGCTTTCGTGTAAAAGTGGGGCTGAACCGGGTTTCCATTCAGTATGCGACACGTTCCCCACTCAGGGCACGATCAGTCCTCGTTTGCTCTTGCCTGCAGCCCTCAGCGGGTGTTGTCACCACATTTGCGTAGGCTGCTCCGGGCTCCACCAGCAGAGGAAGGGCGAGGCCTTGGGATCCGGCTCTGTGCTGGTCCTCTCTGCGCTTCCCTTGGGACACTGGAAGGGTTTTGCTTGCTTGATCCTCTGGTCTACGGGATTCTAAGTCTTAGACAATGGATGCTTTTAAAAAGAAAACTCGCTGGGCTTGTAAGTCTTTATGTTTTTGTTTAAAAGCGTCCCCAGGAAATGCAAAAATCGATTTCCTTCACTGTCTCTTCTTAATTCCAAATAACACCACGCGTACTGGTGCGGCCTGAGGAAGCAGGAAGGCTGTGATTTACCAGACGTGGGGCTGCCAGGCTGCGTTTCCGGAGGCAGTGAGATGGCAGCTCTCTTTCCCTGTAGCGGAAGATTGTCACTGAAGTGCCCACGGCACATGGCAAGTCCAGTCAATGCTTTGTTTCTTCAGGAGGGCCGAGCTGCCGGATGAATTAATGAGAGGCAAATCGGGTAGGAAATAGCCCCATTTCCAAGGTCAGACAGGGGCAGGCTGGAGTTGCGGTGGCCATAATTTTATATGTCCATATCATAAACATTTCAAAATTTACAGCGTTACCTGTGTCCGTTAGTCAAGGTGAGAGACAATAGATCACATCTTTCCCTCTATTCTCTGGAAAGAAACATTTACACTGCGCTTTTACTGTTTTACTCATTCTATTTTTTATTTTTACATGGTACTCTCTAAAAGGAGTTGTAAATAGCAGAAAGATAAAATTGAAAGGTACAAGAGCATTTGAAGCACCTTAGGGGCATAGTCTAGTGCACTAAGCCTTAAAGTAGGATTAATATTTAAAATATCATCTGAAACGTATACTAAAGTTTGAAACACATTTTCATATCTTTCATTTCATATTGATGCTTTTACATTTAAGATGGTAATAATTTTAGAAAAACATGCAGTATCTTTTTACACATATCTCACCATGATGGTTAGGATGTTTCTGATCCTGTTATGATGAAGACCCTTAATATTTAAGGTAAGATTATAGCTTAACATCACTGTCTCAGTGCTTTCCCAAATTTTCTGCTCAAGGAGATTATGGGGCTACAGAGGAAAGGGATTGAAGATATACAGTGTACCTAAGGAGAGAAAATGTTCTCTCAGGCTTTCACAGAGAGCAAATTAGTCAAGCAATGGCCATGACTCATCCAGATGGCTGACACTGACAACAGTTCTACAAAGCACTGTACATGGTTTCAAAGTAAACCCTGTGGGGATTTGACTAACCTTGAGAGATACAAAAGTTCCATGTTTTGTTATACAGGTATTGCTTTAACTTGCCTTTAACCACCCAGTAGAAAAGTTTAACCATGAGGCATAAAATGTAAAGCTAGATTAGTATGCTGAGCTGTAAATGGCTTAAATCAACAGCTTTGATCATTGCCAGTTTTGCCACTAACCTACTGTGATTATGGAACATTGGATTATGGATATAACTACTTTCTCTTAGTTCAATGCGAAGAAATTTTTTTGGACCAATAATGATTAGGAAAATTATCATATCTATACCCTGTGCTCTATATAACTACTAGGAGGACAACAATATACATTGTATCAAATAATGGAAATGTAATACTAATGTGTTTTGAAACTGTCACATTGTTATTTCTTATTAAATGCAATACAAATATTTAAGGTAAATTTATATGTTTGTCACTTTTCTACCACTATAATAAAATACATGAGATAGTTAACTTAGAAAGCAGAAAGGTTTCTTTTGGCTCCTAGTTTTGCAGATTCCAGCCCATAGTCTATTGGTCCCAACATCCTGGCCCGATGTGTAACTGAGTAGCATATCAGGGCAGGTGTGCATGATGGCCCAGACCACACAACTGACCAAGAGCCAGGAAGCTACAGCCAATGATGAAGAGAAAGGGGTCCACCTCAGTGACTGACACTAAGTCCTAATTCTCCATAGCTGAGCTGTTTCCCAGAAGCACCCAGGTAGAGACCAAAGCCTTTAACATGTGGGTGTACAGAGCATGCGTAAGCTCCCAAAGATAGCAAGTAATTATTTGCCCCTAAGAGGAAATGTTCCCATGATAGAAATAAAGGTTATAGTTAAAACAATATAGTTCACACTCCTGCATGAGTAGAAAATTATGAAAGGTTTTCTATTATTTGTGCATTTAGTTAGTTATCCTGTCTATGCCATGCAAGATTCTACTAGACATGCACAACAAGTGGAAGGCCTAGTCCTTGCCACTGTGGAAGATAAGAGCCAGGCAGGAAGCTGAGGACTGACCCCAAGCAGTGGACAGGGACCTCCAGGTAGCACACAGGGAAGCCGATGCCTGTGTGGCAGTGAGATGCGAGCGTCCAGGACCCAGGACACAAGATGAAATTAGTCAGCAAGATTTACTCTGCTTTCTTTGAGAAAGTTTCCAAAAAATGAAAGAGGAGAGTAGACAGAAAAGGAGAAGAGGGTTGATGTTCAAACTATAGGAAGAGAAAGGAGAGGAGGATAGAGTGGAAACTGATCTTTGTGTGTGACAATGCTCCTGAGACTGAAGTGCCAGGAAGAGCAACTTAGGCCAAACGCGATTCCCCAGCTGCAGGTGCAAAGAAAGGTGGCGCTGTCTGTGGGGGACAGCAAGTGCAGGTCATCACAGGAATCACTACTCGGGGCTGAGGATCTGGCTCAGTGGTAGAAAGCTTGCCTAGCAAGCTGGAAGCCCTGGGTTGGGTCCTCAGCACCAAAACCAAAAAAGTAATCCCCCCTAATAACAATAATCACTATTAAAATAAGCTCTCAAAGCCTTTGTAAGAGGAAGGCGCATGACAAAGGGATTTTGTAGTTCTTATTCCTAGTCTCACATAATGTCAGGAAAATCCATCCCTCTGTCACATACCCTATAAATACTTGAAAGTTGACATTGAAAAAAACCTTAAGATACTGAAAATGCAAACCTAAGTGTCTCAAGTCTTTTTCAGATCAAGGAAATGAGCGGAGCACTCTCTTTTGCAGTTTCTGGATCTCATTCTGCTTCCTCCTCTTCCTCGTGAGGCTCTCAGCGGGCCCTGCTCCTCCCGCTGCTCCTCCTGCACACTGTGTGCCGTCCTCCTCCCGGGAGGTGGCTGTGCTGTCTCCAGGGCCTGAGGCAACCAATTCCACCTCCTGCTGCTTTCTGCCTCTCCTCTAACCCCTGTTCTTTCTCATGATCTGCCTTAGGTTCTCAGCCTGAGTTGTTTCTCAGCCATTTCCATTTCTTTCAGTTGGCCAGGCAGAAAAATCATCTCTCATCTCTCCATCCTTCCACCGCCTTCCTTTCCTTTCTTCTCTCTCCCCTTCTCTTTACGTAGATAGAGAGGTGGATGATAGATGAATAGATAGAAGAGAGAGAGAGGATAGATAAGTAGATGATAGGTTGATCGATATAGCTAGATGAACAATGATGGATAGATGATAGAGGAAACATAATGGATAATTAGTAGATAAATAGGTGGTAGGTGGATGATAGATGATAAGTAAACAGGGAGAAGAAAGAATGCTGATAGTTGCTGGACAGATAGGTAGATAGATAGATGATAACTAGGCACACATGTCACGTGCAAGAACCAGCACAGGAGACTGAGGGTGCAAAAATGTAATTCTTACTGAGAGAGACATGATTCCGTTTAAGGAGAAAAATGTGCAAAAAGAACCACTCTTTGGATTGCAAATTCAGAGGCGCATTGCGAGCCTAAAGGTAGACCATAAATACCGAAGGAATGAAGCCTTTTGGTTTAGAATTCAAAGCACCACACCTCCTCCATCATTGGCCATTTAATCCTTTTGCACCAGTAAACTGAATCTTCCCGCCTTGTCGTCATCAGGTGCCTAAGAAAAACACAATTAAATCAGAGTCAACATACTTCTGTTTATTTATTCAGAGATTTGGGAAAAAGTGATATCACATAGAAGGGTCTGATCATGAATGAAGCACATTGAAAAAATCTTACATCAAAAGTGTGTGTTGGCCGCTCCCCAGACAGCCCGTGAGAGATACGGGAAGGGTCTCGCGTTGGTGGGAGCTACGGCTTTGCTGCTGTTGCACCCAGTGAGTGAGGCCGCCTCTTAGGGATGCTAAAAATGCTCACCTTGCCCAGGCTGTTGCTCTACTTTGCAGTTATCCAGAAAGAGAGCTCAGGCGCAGAGGGAGACGCAGGAGAGAAGCGGAGCGCACGGCAGGAAGATTGGAACTTCCATCTGGCGCTTTCCAGTAGATTTGGTGTCTTTGCTCATATTCCCTCCACAGTGAGTCACTGTCGTCAAGTTTTCTGTTCTTGAACATATTCCCTGAATGTGCTGGGAGCAGCCGCTCTCAAATCTCTGTCTGATAAATCCACCTTTGAGGCTGGCTCAGGGAAATTTTTTCTGAGGACAGCTCACGTTCTTCTATTTTTTCTTTTTAAATTGTGTTTCACATTTTTAAAAACTTGAACACTGGACCCTTGAGGCAAGTCTTTCCGTGCTTTACTCTCTCTCCTGAGGGCGTGGTTACTAATGCCTTTGTCTACTTTTTTTTTTTTTTTTTAAGCCAGTGTAACCAGCACACACAGGGGACCGCTCACCCCACAAAGGGTAGCGACTGCTGCCCCCACTCAGATGAGCTTCAGGACTTCCTTTTTATCTTTCTGCCTGGGTTTCTAGGGGCTTTCTCTGCCTGCACAGCTCGGTGGCCCAGGGTAACAGTGAGCCCACCGCTCTCTTAGCGGGTCCATGGCTTGGGGACCGTGTTCCCAGCCTGGGCAGTGCCAAGTGCGTCCATCCTTTTTTTTTTTGCTGGGCCCTTCCAGGCCTCCGTGCATGAGGCACAGCTTCTAGGTGACCAGGAGCAAGCGGTGCTTACCAAGCCCTCACGCGATGCTGTGGTCCCCGGCCAGCAAGGCCGGCAGGTGGCCACGCAGAGCCGGGCGGTCTCCCCGGCCACGGGGCAGGGCTAATCCTCCTGGCCCCTCCACACCAAGTCAGTCTCCTGCTGCAACCAAGCTGTGTTTCCTCACAGCCGACCTTGGACGATTTCCAGATTGCTGGACGATGGCTGTGTCAAATCTGTCCACTTTATGGCTGTTTAAAGTAGAAGGAGCTCGCTGCTCTCCCGCAGCCAGTGCTCCAGCGTGTGCCTGACACCAGCGTCCTGCTTTCGCTGAGGGGTTTGTAAAGTTTACTTTTGGTTTATCTGTGGTGCCGGTGGTGCACTCCAACAGGTGTCCGTGCCTCTTGGTGTGGAGGAAGGCGTTCTAGCGCAACGCCGGTGAGCCTGGTGGGGAGAAGGGGACCAGACCTTCAGCTTCACAAACACTGAAGGCAAACACGGTCAGCCAGTTATTTTTCTCCGCCACATGCACATTCCTCACTGGCATTGTTCCTGGCTGCTTCTTGATGCACAGTAGGAAAATTCTTCTTAAAATGGTGGCGGTACTTGAAACTCAGGGCGCCGATTGCCGGCGGAGGAGTGGAGAAAGTAGTGAATGGAAAATGAAGAAGACAAATACTTCCCCGAACTGGAGTCAGGGACCGCACACCCCGCCCACTCGTGCTGTGGCCCCTGTATTTTTGTTTGTGTGGACCTAACAGGGTCTCCATAAAATGTCCTTCAGAAATGTCCGACAGGTGACCACGTGCTGAGCCGAGTCTGCAGCAGGAGACGGGGCGAGTTGCGTGTCTATCTGCTCATGCTGATGTAGGTGTGCCTCATGGTACCCCCGTGAAGGCTGCTGCTGCTCCTCCAGCTCAGCTCGGCCAGCGACCCGAGGGCCTCCGAGTCCAGCCTTTCTGTTCCATTTGCCACCAGTGGTACTGAAGCCTGCGATTCAATATTTCATCTGAAGAAAGCTCCCAGTCGAGAATTATGTCCCGCTGGGTGTAACAAAACCAAAAGCACCAAATCAATCAATCAGTCAATCAATCAATCAGTCACCAATGCTAATGCACAAAAAGCCCTTCTTACATACTGAAGTCACTCTGGGAGATGAGTTTTGGTACTTTCACAGTTCCTACTTGCTTTCTTATTTTTCTTCTTTCTTAAAAACATGCAAGAACATATTCTAAAATGATGGCTCCTCCATTAGACACTTTCAACTTCTTCACAGTTTATGCTTACAGTATATGATATATGTATAGCCAACATGCCTTGTAAAACATGCAGAATTCAGTTTATCAGTTTAGTTCTCTATGAGCAGAATGCCGGATGAGGAAGGACAATGCATTCCCGCCAGCCACTGGACTGTCGTCTTTCCAAAGTAATAGTTTAGGCCATAAACTTCACATATCAGCTGACCTAGATGTAGAAGCACCAAAGGCGTCCTTTAGACATGGCCACGGAGGCCGTGTCCTTCCACAGGTAAGGTGTCAGCCAGGCTTCGGTCCCTGCCTATGACTCTCTGAGTAAAAATCTCAGGTGACTCCCGTTCAGCCGTGCTGCACATGACGACACTGTTTCCACTACCTGTGAAGTCTGCGAGCTGCACCATTTAGAAAGAATTAGTCACTGTGCCTTTTCCCTTTTTCTCTGGCATGCCTCCATCCCGGGATTTGCTGCTGCTCTGAAGTGTGTTCTTATTCAGTGGTAGTAAAATAAGTTCAGAATACACACTGCCTCAGTCAAAGCCGCTCTCTGACTCTGGCTCCCTCAGGCTCTGACAGTTCTGGGGAGCTTCTTCTCATCATCCCCTACTGTCGCTTCCCGGAAACAGGAGGAACTTTCTGGCCCCTGCTGCCTCTGCCCCCTGCTTTCTCTGACGCCCTCTCCTCCAGGGATGACCTCCAGTCTGTCTCTCCGTTCAGATATCAGGGGCACAAAAACTTCCCCTTCAATAAGCCTTCTGAAGCCATGGGGAGGGGGCTTGTCACAGAGGTGGAGCTGGTGACAACCTGTTCTGATGATGTCACCTGTTGATTGTCAGCCAAAGGAAAGGGGATTTAATTACAATGGAAGTAATTAGGCTGGGGATAAGCAATGATCTCACTGGCAAGCTGGACCACATACATTGCTGCGGAGGCCCAGAGCACCTTGGGTGCCGAGCCATAAATCCCACAGAGCCTTCTGCACTTAGCGCAGCCCCTAACTCAGCGTAGGCTGTGGGTACAATAAATATTTGCTCAGTGAATGACTGCATGAAATGGATGGGTGACTAAAGAATTATGGTGCCTCCTCTGATGTGCGGTCAACAACAGTTTTCATGGACTAATATAGAAAAACAGCTGCCTTTACGCGAGCGTTTTTTCAAAACTTTCTAGCTTTTCTAAATGGAAGGCTTTGTTTTTTATTTATCGGAACATAAAACTCTTGGCTTAAAACCTGGCAACGCACTCATTTCTCTTGGAGCAAGAGTGCTCAGAATCGCTTTCAAGGCCTGGCATTGACCCTCCACTGCTTTCTCCTTTACCTTTTCAAGTTGGCTTTTACTCCTCTTACTCCTCTCGTATGCTCGTTTTCCAGCCCTCACTGCCCTCCTGTAGATTTCCTGGGTGCACGAGGTACACACCCAGGAGCGCTGGAGCCTCTGCACGGCTTGTCCGTCTGCCTAGATAAGCACTGCCCAGCTCCTGATGTTTTTTAAACATCACCTCTGTGTGGAAGATTGACCTGGACCACCACACTCAACGCATGCGCTAATCCCAGGCCCACTGTTCACACCACAGTCGCTAATTTTCTTTATTGTCATGAAGCGTCTGTGAGTGCTGCAGAGTTTACCCACTGGGCCTTTCCCACCACCTGTAACCCACTTCCAGTCCTACGCTGGAATGCAGGCTCCATGAACGCCGGGATCTTCTTGTTTACCTCTCTGCCATGCCTATAACAAGGCATGGTGTGTAGTGGGTGCTTTATTTTTCCATTTTTGCTTCTTTTAATATATTTAGTGTAGAGTCTACAGGGTCTAACTTCATAGATCATACTCATAGTGATTCTCCTGTTTTCATCCTCCCAAGTGATGGGATTACAGGCCCACGCCACCATGCCCAGTCTCAGTCACTGTCTGAGCATGCCCAGGGAGAGGGGCAAACGTGGCGTGATGGGGATAGAACCCCGGCACCTGCGTCTGCCCAAGCAGGTGCCTTATTCCACTGAGTTGTCTGGCCAGCCCTATAACAGGTGCCCTAGAGCTGCTCTCCAGAGGAAGCACTATTTGGGCCAGGTCACTGCACAGGGGGGCAGAGAGCCAGCCGAGGGTGCTTGCACATCGCCTAAATGGATCAACACATCACAATCACATGGGACTCATGTTAAGAAAGATCTCAGGCTCCCACTGCAGAGAATCCCAGTTCTGTGGTGAAAAACGGTGGGGAAGTGGGGCTGGCGTGCTCCTGACAGAACCTCTAAGGGGCAGCAAGTACGCGGCCTTGGGGTTGTCCACGCCTCGCTTCCCATCCTCACTCTCGTCTACCAGCTGAGTCTGTGATCAGGCGAAGGATTCACTGAAGATAATTCTCTGCCTGCCCATTTCCTCATCTGTACAATGGGAACAGGTATTTAGCGCATGAGGAATTCAATGGAAGATGGGTCGGAGGCCCCGAAAGGAGCATTCTATAGGTAACCTTGACGCAGTGTAAGGCATTTCAAAGCTATGATTCAACCAATGTGCCCACGGGTAGGGTTGCACTTAACAAATAAGCAGAGGCGCAGCTGTCCACGCTTGCAGCTTTCTTGGTCCAGGAAAGGTGCAGGATTTGGGGGCTGCATCCGGGTTTCGCCTGTGTGACTGAGGAGACGTATTGTGAAGGCTGAGCGGTCATGCGGTTGTCACTGACCTTGGCCCTGGGTACCACGTGATTAGCTCTTAGGAAAAAGGTCTCGAGTTTATGCAGTGGCAACATTTCAGTAAAATAAATAAGTGGCAGGTTGCCAGGGAGCACTGAGCAGCTCTGTTTGAAATAAGCCAGGGTTCTCCTGCTTCAACAGTTGCGATATGGAAGAGGATTCCCTGCGTAGTTTTGCAAAACACAAGAAGAGAATTTGTACACAGGTGTAAGCAAAATACTGGGATTTAAAAATGTTCAGATAGCTACCACATAAAAACAGTTTTTTTCTGCCATATTGGAGGTCATTCTTAAACAATAAATGGGCTGGAATATTTGAGCATTAAGTAACTCATCCATAAATTTCCTGTGATTCTTCTCATGTCCAGACAACGCCATGGGAAGCTTTTGCAGAATTATCTTCCCCATCCTCTCAGTGGTATCCCAATACTTCCATACACAGCTTTCATTAGACAGCCAAGCACTGCTTTGTAATATTTTGCCATTACATGAGAAGCACTTACACTTCTCTTGGGTCACGATTTAATATTTATTTGTTCATGACTCATCTCAAGAACCATTGATGTAGGAACAGGTATTGTGAGCTCTGTGGTTTTTATGGGGCTCAAATCCCTGAGTTCAACCTACGAGGACTGTGGTCAACCTTTACTGTTCCGGTGACTGGCTTGCCGGGCACAAAGCCCTGCGGCTCCCACCTATGTGAGAAAGGAGAGAAACACTAGCTAGAAAATTACAGAACGTGCTCTGTGTGCCCGGCTCACACCCGCGCCGCGGCGCCCCTCCAGACACCCTTGCCTCCTGTCCCAGTTTATTGCTCCTCATCTAAGAACAACAATAAAAATGTGAAGTGAGCACGACTGAATGGAAACTTTCAATGTGCACTTCTAATGCAATGAAAAAAAATTATTTAATACGCCCACCCTACCCCACAATAAATTGTATATTTTTGAAAAGACCGTTGGTGAAAGAAGGGGTGTCAGGCACTGAAACCATAATTGGCACTACTGTTTTGGCCCTGTGACCAGATTTACATCAGGGACTTATTTTCCAGTTTTTTTCCTCTGGGTTGTTGTAATCATTTGCTCTAGTAGAAGCTAAATTGAATGGCATGCACAATAAATGC